>JARQOD010007431.1:0-39229 GCA_033576555.1 Oophaga sylvatica | reverse complement strand
CCTCATGGTGACTGCGTTCAGGTGTATGCATTAGACATTTTTCTCTCTGTGGACTTAGCATATATGCCCATTTATCGTCATTTGTTATATTGTTTAGGACATGCACTTGTTCATTTGATCATTGTTTGGAGTTTGATTATAGGTCAGCGATTGCTTGTTGGGATCCATGCAGGGATTTCTATTGTTTTTAATTGTTTTTTTTAATGTTGTACAATAAAGCTTTTTTTCATTTTTTGATTACTTAGTTGTGGTGTGCATACATTATAGTGGTTTCTTTTTCCTCATATTCCTATTCAGTTTTTTGACCACTGGTTGTGCACCCCTTTTGTCATATGTAATTTGTTTCATTTTCGCTGTGCGCCATTCCTTTGTTTTCAAAAACTTCTGTATAGCACCTGGCGGTTCAAAGTGCTCACTGTGCATCTAGATAAGTTCCTTAGGGGGTCTAGTTTCCAAAATGGGGTCATTTGTGGGGGAGCTCCAAAGTTTAGGCACACAGGGGCTCTCCAAACACGACATGGTGTCCGCTAACGATTGGAGCTAATTTTCCATTAAAGTCAAATGGCGCTCCTTCCCTTCTGAGCCCTGCCGTACGCCCAAACAGTGGTTCCCCCCACATATGGGGCACCAGCGTACTCAGGAAAAACTGGACAACAACTTTTGGCGTCCAATTTATCCTGTTACCCTTGGGAAAATAAAAAATAGCGGGATAAAAAATGATTTTTGAGAAACAAAAATGATTTTTTTATTTTCATTGCTCTGCGTTTATAAACTTCTGTGAAGCACTTGGGGGTTCAAAGTGCTCACTACACATCTAGATAAGCTCCTTTGGGGGTCTAGTTTCCAAAATGGGGTTACTTGTGGGGGAGTTTCTACTGTTTAGGCACATCAGGGCTCTGCAAACGCAGCATGACGCCCGCAGAACATTCCATCAAGTCTGCATTCCAAAATGCCGCTCCTTCCCTTCTGAGCTCTCCCATACGCCAAAACAGTGGTTCCCCCCACATATGGGGTATTGGTGTACTCAGGACAAATTGCACAACAACTTTTTTGGTCCAATTTCTCCTGTTACCCTTGTGAAAATAAAAAATAGCGGGCTAAAAAATCATTTTTGAGGAAAAAAATGATTTTTTTATTTTCACTGCTCTGCGTTATAAACTTCTGTGAAGCACTTGGGGGTTCAGAGTGCTCACAACAAATCTAGATAAGTTCCATAAGAGGTCTAGTTTCCAAAATGGTGTCACATGTGGTTTTTTTCACTGTTTAGGCACACAGGGGCTCTCCAAACGCGTCATGATGTCCGCTAACAATTGGAGCTAATTTTCCATTCAAAAAGTCAAATGGCGCTCCTTCCCTTCTGAGCCCTTCCTTGCGCCCAAACAGTGGTTTATGACCACATATGAGGTATCTGTGTACTCAGGAGAAATTGCCCAACAAATTTTAGGAGCCATTTTATCCTGTTGCCCATGTGAAAATGAAAAAACTGAGGCTAAAATAAATTTTTGTAAAAAAAAACTACGTTCTTTTTTTACGGATCAATTTGTGAAGCACCTGGGGGTTCAAAGTGCTCACTATGCATCTAGATAAGTTCCTTGGGGGGTCTAGTTTCCAAAATGGTGTCACTTGTGGGGGAGCTCCAATGTTTAGGCACACAGAGACTCTCCAAATGCGACATGGCAACCGCTAAATATTCCAGCATATTTTCCATACAAAAAGTCAAATGGCGCTCCTTCCCTTCTGAGCCCTGCCGTGCACCCAAACAGTGGTTTATGACCACATATGAGGTATCTGCATACTCAGGAGAAATTGCCCAAAATTTTAGGATCCATTTTATCCTGTTGCCCATGCAAAAATGAAAAAATTGATGCTAAAATAAAATTTTTGTTGGAAAAATTAAAATGTCCATTTTTTCCTTCCACGTTGCTTTAGTTCCTGTGAAGCACCTAAAGGGTTAGTAATCTTCTTGAAAGTAGTTTTGAGTAGCTTGAGGGGTGCAGTTTTTATAATGGTGTCACTTTTGGGTATTTTCTACCATATAGACCCCTCAAAGTGACTTCAAATGTGAGGTGGTTCCTAAAAAAAATGGTTTTGTAAATTTTGCTGTAAAAATGAGAAATCGCTGGTCAACTTTTAACCCTTATAACTTCCTAACAAAAAAAATTTTTGCTTCCAAAATTGTGCTGATGTAAAGTAGACATGTGGGAAATGTTATTTATTAACTATTTTGTGTCACATAACTCTCTGGTTTAAAAAAATAATAATTCAAAATTTGAAAATTGTGAAATTTTCAAAATTTTCACCAAATTTCCATTTTTTTCACAAATAAACACAAAAATTATCGACCTAAATTTACCGCTAACATGAAGCCCAATATGTCACTAAAAAACAGTCTCAGAATCGCTAGGATCTGTTGAAGCGTTCCTGAGTTATTACCTCATAAAGGGACACTGGTCAGAATTGCAAAAAATGGCAAGGTCATGAAGGGGTTAACCCCATTCCGATATCGGGCATAATAGTACGCAGGTGTCGGACTCCCTCCCTTTGATGTGGGCTCCGGCACTGAGCCCACATCTTTCCCGGCACATGTCAGCTGTTTTGAACAGCTGACAAGTGCCCGCAACAGCCGCTGGTGGAATCGCGATTAACTTAACCCGTTAAGTTCCGCTGGCAATCTCTGACAGCGGAATTTAACACGTGCTTCCAGCAAGTGGGCCATAAATCCCGCCCATCAGTGACCCTGTCACTTTATCGCGGGTCACCAATGGGTATGTTGGCTTCACACTATATGATTGCCCCTACATTAGTCCCCAAACTGTATATTGGCCCCCACACTAGACCCTATACTGTATGAGGGTACCCACATTAGCTCCCATGCTGTATAGTGGCCACAACTAAAATGTATGAGAGCCCATGTCCCAACTGTCTAAGGGTGCGCCACACTCTGATGTCCCCACAATCACACCAAAAATTTTAAGTAAGAAAAAAGTCAAGTACTCACTTTATCCAGGATCACAACGAATTGATGTCCCTGCACTACCGCTCTCAGCCATGTCAGGATGATGTAATGGTGTTCTGACCTTCTTGTATATGCGCCTGTCCATCGGCCTTTGCATCATCCTGCCATGGCTAAGAGCAGTAGTGCAGGGAGATCGTATCTCCCTGCTCTGCCATAGAGTTTAACTTTAATGGCACGCTACATATGCTGATACAGCTAAGGGTAGCTTGCCTGTGAGTGCCCCCCTCAGAGCTCAGGGCCCGGGGCAATTGACTCCCTTGCCCCCTGGTAGCTGCACTACTACTCCACAATATACACTGTAACACCCCTAGTTCACAGCAGCTCAAGGTGTACAACGATAAATTGAATTGATCCCCATGCTCCTCACAGTATAATATGAACCAGTCCAGAAGTTTTCAGTGCCACACGCAGTACACAAGCAATTCACTGCAAACCCTTACAAATGTCATAAAATCCTTAAACTTTATTGTCCAATATTAAAAAATCCCCAAAATAATACTAATTAATTATATCATTATTGCATCATACCACCACCAACAGGATGATCACCATAGGGGGGTGCCTGCCCCTACGCTGACCTACTTGTCCCTACCTGACAGCGGAAAACTGTTTGTCGGGAGCTGAACAAATCGGGATTCCACAGTAGAGCTGCAATTCGAAAACGCTGCTCTCAATGACAAATGTTTCCAAGTGTTTGGAGTGGTGTAGAACCCTCCAGAATTGGTCCCTCAAGCAGTGGAAACATGTGATATTCTCAGACGAATCATTGTTTACCCTATTTGCAAGTCCGACCTCAGGCCGAGTGTACGTTTGGAGACAGCCGAAAGAAGCATTCCATCCAGACTGCCTTCTCCCAACCGTAAAACATGGCGGAGGTTTTGTGATGATCTGGGGTGCTATTTCGTGGAGATCCGCCAGGCCAATGATATCCCTTCATGGAAGAATTAACAGCCGTGATTATTTAGGCATTTTGGGTGACCAAGTGCATCCTATGGTTCAAGCACTGTTCCCGGAGGGGAACGCCATCTTTCAGGATGATAATGCACCAATTCATACAGCTAGAATCGTTAAAGCATGGCACGAGGAACATTGTAATGAAGTTGAGCATCTCATCTGGCCCCACAATCCCTAGACCTCAACATTATTGAGCATTTTTCGTTGATTTTAGAGATTCAAGTTAGACGTCGATTTCCGCCGCCATCGTCGCTCAAAGAACTGGAGGGTGTTTTCACTGAAGAATGGGCTAAAATTCCTTTGGAAACAATTCACACCTTGTATGAATCCATACCTCGGAGAATTGAGGCTGCAAAAGGTGGACCTACACCATATTAAACTAACTTTTGTTGATGTTTCCAGGTTTTTCCAATATTTTGTCCAACCCCTATATGGTTGTATATATATATATTGTTCTCTATAGGCCCCTTTTTATTTCACAACTACCCACCACGGATTATGTAATCTTTATTTTGTATGGTACCAGGGGGTTATTATATGTGGTTTTTAAGAGTTTTGGTGTGATAGATTTAGTTTTCAATTGATAGGTTATATATAAATAGCACCATTTAGTATTACATAACCTATATAAGGCTAGCACCAACTCACAAGGATATAATAGATAATATCAAGGTGCAAAGTATGAAACCTCAGTGCAAATCAATAATATCACCTCAAACAAAGAAAATTGCACACAAAGAGTATAGTATAAAAATGCAAAACATTTTATTGAACAATATTAAAAATATAAGAGAAAGAGAATAACAGTGGAACCCAAGATTGGAGTGGAACCACAAGAGTACCCAGGTAAGATCACATTTATAGTGCTAATATATATTGTGTATATGAAATACCAACGACCATAGTATGCAAGCCACTAGTCTGTACTAGAAGACTATATATAAAGTCACAAAATCTGAGGACTGGGCAGCTAAAGACAATAGCTAAAATAGTAGCTCACACATCATATTAGAGATTATAAGCACAGGTGGGCAATGATCGAATACATACCTGAGACCCAGTGGTGCCACTCTCCCCAACGCGCGTTTCGGCGTCGTGCCTTCTTCCGGCGGGAGTCCCCCGGAAGAAGGCACGACGCCGAAACGCGCGTTGGGGAGAGTGGCACCACTGGGTCTCAGGTATGTATTCGATCATTGCCCACCTGTGCTTATAATCTCTAATATGATGTGTGAGCTACTATTTTAGCTATTGTCTTTAGCTGCCCAGTCCTCAGATTTTGTGACTTTATATATAGTCTTCTAGTACGGACTAGTGGCATGCATACTATGGTCGTTGGTATTTCATATACACAATATATATTAGCACTATAAATGTGATCTTACCTGGGTACTCTTGTGGTTCCACTCCAATCTTGGGTTCCACTGTTATTCTCTTTCTCTTATATTTTTAATATTGTTCATTAAAATGTTTTGCATTTTTATACTATACTCTTTGTGTGCAATTTTCTTTGTTTGAGGTGCCATTTAGTATTATGTAGCTTTAGTAGCTTTAGTAATTGTTGAAAATATGTTTAGAGAGATATTAGTTATTTAGACCTTCTAGATAAAGAAGATTTGTGTAGAGAGGAGCCTATATAGATTGAGCATCAACAACTCCAAAGACGAAATTTTCTGCTATAATCAGAAACTCTATATAAAGAAAATATTTAGATACCTTTTTACTTTCTCACCTACTCGTCCAACCTTTTCACACCCCTGCCACATTAGGACCCTACAGGGTGAGCAGTGAGAGCCGCCATGGAGCGGGGGCGCCACTGCGCAGGTTCTAGGGTGCCAACCTCCGCTGTCAGGTAGGGACAAGTAGGTCAGCGTAGGGGCAGGCACCCCCCTATGGTGATCATGGTGGTATTATGCAATAGTGATATAATTAATTAGTATTGTTTTGAGGATTTTTTAATATTGGACAATAAAGTTTAAGGATTTTATGACATTTGTTAGGGTTTACGGTGAATTGGTTATATAAATTTCTCTTACAAGAGTATTTCAAAACTGTGAAACACGCAGTACAAAAGGTACTATGTCCCCAGGCCCTAACAGTAAACAGTGCAACCTCCCCATACACACACACACAGTATAAAGTGTAGCATACCCTCAGCCCCTCATAATTGTTATGGTAGCAGACCACCAGTCTCACATAATATACATTGCAGCAGATCCCAGCAACCCTCATAATACACATTGCTGCAGATCCCTCCAGCCCGTCATGAGATACATCGCTACAGACCCCCCACAATATACATTGCTGCAGCCCCCACAATAATACACATTGCTGCAGACTCCCCCAGCACGTCTTGATAGGCATTGCTACAGGCCCCCCATAAAATACATTGTTGCAGCCCACACAATAATATACATATCTGCAGACGTTCACAATATTTTTTGTGCATATGTCAGGAGTAATTTTGATCCAGTCCTCTTTGCAGATCATCTTTAAATCATTAAGATTTTGAGGCTGTCGCTTGGCAAAATGGAGCTTCAATTCTCTCCATTAATTTTCTATGGGATTTAGATCTGGAGACTGGCTAGGCCAATCATTGACCTTAATGTGCTTATTTTTGAAGGGAATATCCTGGTGAAGGGAAGGAGGTTGTTATTCAGGGTTTTACGGTAAATGGCTCCATCCATTCTCACATTGATGAGGTGAAGAAATCCTGAACTCTTAGCAGAGAAATACCCCAAAACATAATGTTTCCACCTCTATGCTTGACAGTGAGGATGGTGTTCTATGCGTCACAGGCAGCATTTCTTTTCCTCCAAACACAGCGAGTTGAGTTAATGCCAAAGAGCTCAATTTTTGTCTCATCTGACCACAGCACCTTCTCCCAATCACTCACAGAATCATCCAGGTGTTCTTCTGCAAACTTCAGATGGGCCTGCAAATGTGCCTTCTTGAGCAGGGGGACCTTGCAGGCACTGCAGTATTTTAAACCGTTACGGTGTAATGTGTTACCAATGGTTTTCGTGTTGACTGTGGTCCCAGCTGCCTTGAAATCATTAACAAGTTCCCCCCGTGTAGTTTTAGGCTGATCTCTCACCCTTCTCATGATCAAGGATACCCCATGAGGAAATATTTTGCATGGTGCCCCAGATCGATACTGACAGTCATTTTGCAGTTCTTCCATTTTCTTACTATTGCACCAACAGTTGTCTCCTTCTCACCCAGCGTCTTACTTATGGTTTTGTAGCCCATTCCACCTTTTGAAGGTCTTTGATTTTGTCCCTGATATCCTTATAAAGCTCTTTGGTCTTGCCCATGTTGTAGAGGTTAGAGTCTGACTGATTAATTGAGTCTGTGGACAGGAGTCTTTTATAAAAGGTGACTATGTAAGACAGCTGTCTTTAATGTAGGTAATGAATTGATTAAGAGCATCTAACCAGTCTGTAGGAGCCAGAACTGTTATGTTTTGGTAGCTGAGGAGAGCAGGCAAAAACGGCAATACACCAGAGAGGTTGGAATCTATTGGATTGCAGTACCCTGATCAACCACCACAACTAAAGGCAGCCGTGGAGCGTTCCTACGTTGGTCCTAGATGCCTCATCACAGCCTGAGAGATTAACTACACCTAAAGATAAAAAGAGGAAAGCTATCTGCCCCGGAGCAGATCCCCAAAGAACGTAGGAAGCCCCCAAACATGTAATGGTGGTAAGACAAGAGGAAATACAGACACAGACAGAAAATAGTATGAGCAAACGCTGGGGCCCAATCTGCCTAAACAGAAAAGGATAGAAAGGATACTCACTGCAATCCAAAAAAAAAACCCTAAAAAATGCCAACGCTACTAATTGCAAAAACACCTGAGATCACACGACCTCTACCACCTAAATCAGTTCTCTGGTGTAACAAAACTAAGCCGCAGCCACTGAAAAAACTGGAAAAGGCAAATGAACAAACAACAGTGGCTCCAGTGGAACCGAGAGGAGCCCAAGCCAACCGGGGGGGGGGGGGGGAGCCTGGCTAACCTCACAGAAATGCAGAGAAATATGCAAATGGTAAGCACAAAAACAAAAACAGAAAATATCTTATCTGAAAGCAGAAGAAGAGGCAAGACTCAGCAAGCTTCCAAGTGAACCAGGAACCACAGTTGAGACAAGAACAATTGATCACCGGCAACCATGATGGGAGGGAACCTCCCTTATATCAAGCCAGTCTGTGAATCCTGATTGCCAATCCTCATTGAATGGTTCAGTACTGTTTGTAACCACCAGAGGGAGCTTCTGCTCAGAATTCATTTCCAAAACATTCACAACACAGAACGCTTAATGGCTGGTAGGGGATCAAATACTTATTTCTCACTGCAAATTGCAAATAAATTTATAGAATTTATACAATGTAATTTTCTGGATTTTTTTTGTTGATATTCTGTCTCTCTCTCTGCCTCATTCAGTGAAGACAGAACAGTGAAACGGCGACCATCCAGCTAGTGGGAATTCAGTGAAAAGACAGCCATCCAGCTTGCAGGATCTAGTGAAACTGCAGCCATCTACCTTGTGAGATTCAAGTCACCGGCTACACAGAGACTTAATACAGCTACAGCAATCTCTGCACAGCCAAGCATTCCCCCAAGACACCATGTCCCACAAATTGCACAGGACAAAATCTCATACTTCCATCTCCTCAAAGACAACATCCATCAGCAGCGCGGTCGCCATTGCCCGTGCAAATGCTTTAGCCGCCGAAATGCGAGCAAGCTTTGCTGAAGAAGAGATGCGACTTAAGTTAGAGAAGGCACGCATAGATGCCGCCTAAGGCCTCTTTCACACTTCCGGCGGGCGCCTGATGGCGCCCCCGGCATTTTGCCGCAGCGCCGCATCAGAAAATCTGATGCGCCACATGCGGCTTTTTTCGCATTGACATGCATTAGCGCCGGATGGCGCCGCATGTCAATGCGTTGCATGTGGTTTTGTCCGGATGCGGCGCAAATGTACATTGCGGCGGCCGGACAAAACGCTGCATGTAACGTTTTTTGTTTTTGCCGAATGGTTTCTGATGTCTCCAAGCATCAGAAACCATCCGGCAAAAAACCGCATGCGGCCGCCGGCGGTGCATCAGGTTTTCTGATGCGGCGCTGCGGCAAAATGCCGGGGGCGCCGTCAGGCGCCCGCCGGAAGTGTGAAAGAGGCCTTAGAGAGCCTAGCAGCAAAAAGAGAAGCTGCCGCAGCTCTTGCCGAGGCAGAATCTCTAGAAGCAGCACAAAACCCTGTGCTGCATAGCCGAAGCCGTACATCAAGTCTGGAGTTTCCACTGCAAGATTCACCACAACACACATCTCAGTATGTTAATGGACTTCCTGATCCAAACTATCACCCTGACCTGGCATCGGAACAAGAACATGGTGTCTCCAGTGAAGCGAGCGAGAGTAGTGTTGAGCGATACGATAATGCAAATATCGGCTATCGGCCGATATTAGCTCTATCGGCCTTTCGATAATTCGTTTCGATATTTTCGTCTTATCGAATACCGGAATCGGATTTGTCACTGTCACTGTGAGTGTCCGTCGGTCGGGTCTGTCAGGAGTCAGCGGCACTTACCTGGCAGAAGATCTCCGGCGGTCACGTCCTGGACTGCTTGATGGCCGCCATTATCTTCTCCCTGGCGGTCACATGCAGTTTTTCGCGATAACTGCAGTGACTGCAGGGTAATCCCGGCCGTAAAGCAGTCAGTCCGATGACGTCACCGCCGGGGAAGCAGGTAATCAGCTGTGCTGCGCCGGATGACAGGCTCTGCCTGTCATTCTGATGTAGCAGAGCTGGATCGTCGTGGGACACTCATTACTATGGACTGCGTCGGTCAGGTGGTATACTTTTTTTTTTTTCATTTTTTTACAGGAGATCGATGGCGTCGCAGCAGGATGAGACAGTAATAAAAGAAATGAAAACTGTGTTTTTTTTTTTTTTATTAAATTAAAAAAATTTTTTTGGAACATTCACCCGTCCGGGTACATAAACAATTTAACTATTTATTTCCATACAGGGACCCTGTCCGGGTTATTTAGACTTCTTTGGCAGGGGTGTTACAGGTACCACCTGGTACTCTTCTGGTGCTTGCCAAACATCCGAGACACCAAGGACCACCAGGACCTGATGACGTCGTGTGGCCTGTACAGTCAAGTCGTGACCCGCTATCTGGGTCTGTGTGGCCACCTCTTTCATCTCTCTCCGGGTCTGGAGCCCTATGTCACGGACTGTACGAACCCAGGGGGCCTAACAGGCGCCGGGTACGGGCCAGCTATACTTATCATGTCCATAGCTGGGGCTGCTGAGGAGACCACTGAGGGAGGCTGGGGAGATTTACGGCGTGGGGTGGGCACTTTTGCAGAGGCCTGGATGTGGGAGGCTGAAGGCTTCGAGGGTCTCACAGGTTCCTGACACACTGGGGAGTAGGGTCGCACCTGGTAACATTTAGGGCGTACCACCCATTGTAACCCCAGTGTCGGGTGTAAGTCACCAAGTCTCCTGGCAACAGGTCCCTCCCCGGGTGTCCTTCTGGGAGGTGAGCCTCCACGTCCCGCCGGGTCACAAAGACTTCTAAATAAAGTCCAGGCTCCTTGATGAAGCCCCACCCACCTTTCAATTTACGCCGCGGCTCACTCTGGGTTCCTTTATCCTTTCTCATCCGGTCCTTATCTGCCCGGTCCTTCTCCAGGTGACGTTGGCGAAGTTTTAGGGTTTCTCGCTGCTCCCTTTGTCGCTCTGCTTCCCGCTCCAAACGTCTCCACTCTTCCTCCTGACGCCGGTTGTAATTCTCCTCCACCAGTTGCTCCATGTCTCCACCACTCCACTGCAGCTTACAGTGTCCGGTTTGCGGCAGCTCTCCTGTCGCCCCCCAGTCCTGGCGGCGCTCCCCTGCGGAGGAAGCAGACAGCTCTAAATCAGATGACAGTCGGGGCTCCGGTACAGGCAGGTAGTGCTTTGGTGCCTGCGCGGCCTCCTCCATGAGGACGGGTGTCGCTTCTTCTGTCTCAGCGATGGGGGCAGACAGCGGGTTCTGGGGTGCTGACGGTGCTGCGGTTTTTGCAGGAACGGGTGCCTCCACTGCAACAACGTCAACCGGATCACATTGCAAGGGCTCCTCTACTATAACGGGTGCCTCACCTTCCGGTACAGACACTTCAGGTAAGAGGGATTGGCGCCGCTCCAAGTTTATTTTTAGGGCACGCCAGCTGGCTTCCATCCTGGCGACCTCCTCCCGGTGCCGGGCCAGGCCTCTCAGGGTATCCTCCGCTTCTTGCAGCGTAGGAGGGTTTACAGGCCGGGTGCCCAACGGTGATTCCGTGGCGATCGGGTCGCTTCCGTGGGGGGAGAGCTCTGACTGCTCCATCCCTTCCCACTTCTGCTCGTCGTGTCCATTAGCCATCTCTGCCAAGTCACATGTGTCATTAGCATCTGGAGAGGGCCCCTCTTTTGTAGGGAGGCGGGACCTTCGTGTTAGTTTCCGCACACTGAGGAGGATGAGGAGGCGGAACTCCAGAGCTGTGGGGCACGATGTTACATTGCAGTACCATTTACAGTGGGCGGCCATCGTTTTCACGCCACTGAGTGAGTGACACCCACGAAGAGCACGCCCTTCTTCTTCACCAGTGCCTCGTCGTGACGCAGATATGGCGGAAAAATGGCAAATACATTCTCTGATGATTTTAGCAATTCTCAAGCACAAAACCAGTGCAATTCAGGCACACAGGACTCGCTTATAGCGAGCTACAGAATCCTGTTCGCGACGCCCAAGTTGAGTCGCACAGAGCCAGAGGTTTTCGGGGTACTCGGCACCGAGCCCGTCGACTTCTATGGGGTATGTCACGTCTTTACCCGGCAATTGAATTAGAGTCGATTTTACTATGTAGAAGTGTATAAACTATAAATATATGTATATATATATGTCACAATGACATGTATATATATATATATATATGTATTCTATGTGTGTATATTTTGTGTTTACAACGAAAGAAAGGGTTTTTTTTTGTTGCGATATTTTGTTCCCATAGACTTACATGGGACTTCCGGTATCGAAATCGGATATCGACGATATTTAGTGCTATCGGCGATACAATTTCGATACGATATTTTTAGATATCGAGCAATATCGCTCAACACTAAGCGAGAGTCATCATGAGGCTCAGCTCCAAGACAGATACAAACATGAAAACGTGGAGCAAAATAACTCTGCTAATGACTACCTTGCACCTCACCAGTTAACCAACGTAAATCACCTTGCTGACACACCGCACATCAGACTGAAGCATCACGACACCGGCTGGCGCCACCCAGAGGATACTAACAGGTACAAACGCACCTCACATCACTATCAGGGTGACCCATTACCAGTATACTCTGCTGACAATCGGTTCACAACAGAATTTGCTAAGTTCTTCACATGACGTGATCTGGTTGCCAAGGGACTCATGAAATTCACTGACTAAGCTGAAGGTTACAGAGCTTGGATATCTTCCTTCCAAAATGTCACGAGAGACTTGGGGCTACAACACAGGGAAGAGATAGACCTCTTAGTCAAATACCTGGGGGAAAAGTCAGTCAAACACGCAGTAAGGATCAGAGACATTAATATAAACTGCCCTGAGACTGGCCTCAAAGAGATCTGGAAGAGGCTGGACGAGTGTTATGGCTCAGCAGAGGTAATAGAAAGAGCCTTGTTCAAAAGAATTAATGACTTTCCTAAAATATCTAACAAAGAGCTCCAGAAACTTAGAGAATTAAGTGACTTGCTAAAGGAAGTCCAAGTTGCCAAATGTGAAGATGATCTACAAGGACTTGCATACCTTGACACGGCAAGAGGTGTTAACCCTATAGTCCAAAAGTTGCCCTACAATCTACAGGAGGGGTGGCTCACACATGGTTCCACGTACAAATACAAACACAGTGTTCCATTTCCTTCCTTCTCCGTTTTTGTAGACTTCGTACACCAACAAGCAAGAATCAGAAAAGAACCCAGCTTTGACTTTGCATTGTCATATACCACACCGTCACCAGCTGTAAACCCACACAGAACGTCTGTGGCAGTGCACAAGACTTATGTTTCTTCAGGTTCTAATTACAGGTCTGCTGGCTGCTTCCAATCAGAGACAAAGGTGCAGGACCCTGACAAGCAGTGCCCACTCCATCAGAAGCCTCATCCTCTCCTGAAATGCAGAGCCTTCAGAGGAAAAGCTATGCCAGATCGCAGAAGCTTCCTGAAAGAGAACGGTATCTCCTACAAGTGCAGCTCATCCACAACGCATCTCGCCAAGGATTGCAAGGTTAGTGTAAAATGCACAGAATGTGGCACCACAGATCATAACACTGCCCTACATCCTGGCCCAGCTCCATGGAGCACAGAAAACACACCAGCTGACAGTGAGAATGGCGAGGAGGAAAGGAACACTGATACAGCTACACCAGAGATCACTTCACAATGTACTGAAGTCTGTAAAGGGACAATAGACAGTAGATCCTGTTCAAAAATATGCCTTGTCAGAGTGTACCCAAAGGGCCATAGAGACAAAGCTGTAAGACTGTATGCTATCTTGAATGATCAAAGTAATCGATCCCTGGCTAGATCAACATTCTTTGACCTATTCAACATCGAAGGGCCAAGCACACCTTACTCATGAAAGACGTGTGCAGGTACTGTGACAACAGCAGGTAGGAAAGCTACTGACTACCAAGTTGAGTCCTTAGATGGGCAATTCTGCCTACCACTACCTACAATCATCGAGTGTAATCAGATCCCAGACAACAGATCTGAAATACCTACACCAGATGTAGCAATCCATCACGCTCACTTAAAACGCATAGCACACCTCATACCGGAACTCGACCATCAGGCCCAGATAATTCTGCTGTTGGGAGAGACATCCTGCAGGTTCATAAAGTGAGACGTCATATCAATGGACTCCACAATGCTCCCTATGCCCAAAAGCTAGACCTAGAATGGGTCATAATAGGAAACGTATGCTTGGGACGCATGCACGCCCCATCTTCTGTGACAAGCATGCTGACAAATACATTGGAGAAAGGACGTCCATCTCTGTTTCAACCTTGTAACAATGAATTCCATGTCAGAGAGCTACCACATAGCATCCAACTGCCCAATCATCTAATATACTTTACTCAAGACAGCAGTATAGTGTCAGGAAGCTATGAGGATAAGTTAGGGTGCACAGGCTTCCAGAGAACTAAGCAAAACAACCAAGTGGCAATGTCAGTAGTGGACAAGTTGTTCTTAGAGGTAATGGACAAGGGACTTGTTAAAGATGAGACCAACAGCTGGGTCGCATCTCTTCCCTTCAGAACCCACAGACCATGTCTACCGAACAACAGAAATCAGGCATTAAAGCCTTTCTCCTCTCTCAAACATAATCTGCAAAGGAAGCCTGAGATGAAAGATCACTTTTTCTCCTTCATGTCAAAGATTATTGAGAATTGTCATGCAGAGCCAGCTCCCACTCTCAAAGACTCTGAAGAATGCTGGTTCCTACCCATGTTTGGCGTATACCACCCTAGGAAACCAGGCGAAATTAGAGTGGTGTTTGACTCCAGTGCTAAGTTTGATTATATCTCCCTGAACGATGTTCTACTGACAGGACCAGACCTTAATAACAAACTGCTGGGAGTACTTATGCGTTTCCGTAAGGATTCCATCACCTTCATCGCTGACATCCAGCAAATGTTCCATTGTTTCCTTGTGAGAGAGAGAGACAGGAACTTCCTAAGATTCTTCTGGTACAGAGACAATGATCCTGCTAAAGAAGTCACAGAGTATTGCATGAGAGTGCACATCTTTGGCAACAGTCCTTCACCTGCAGTCGCCATCTATGGACTCAAAAGGTCGGCTCAAGAAGAGAAACAGAATATGGATCAGATGTCAGACAATTCATAGAAAAAGACTTTTATGTTCACGACTGTCTGAAAGCCATGCCTTCAAATGAGACTGCCATCAGTCTTCTCAGGAGAGCCCAAGAGATGCTTGTCTGCTCGAACCTCAGTCTTCACAAAATAGCCTCAAAAAGCCAAGAACTCATGGAAGCATTCCCTTCACAAGACTTATGTAACAGTCTCAGAGACTTGGACTTGGGGTCAGAACCCGCACCAATGCAACGCAGCCTCGGGCTTCTCTGGAATCTACAGTCAGACACTTTCACCTTCCAGGTCAGCCAGGAAGAAAAGCCTTTCACATGTAGAGGTGTCCTGTCAATCATCAACAGTCTATACGATCCCTTGGGTTTCGCAGCTCCTGTCACTATACAAGGCAAGACCTTACTAAGGGACTTAACCAAGGAAACATCCGACTGGGATGCATCTCTGCCACCTGATAAGAGAATACAGGGAAAGGATGGAAGAACTCTTGAGCAGCCCTCTCCAACCTGAATGTGCCAAGACAATACACCCCTGTGCCGTCTACAGAAATACAAAGCCAAAAACTGTACGTGTTTGCAGATGCTTCTGTCAAAGCCATTGCCGCTGTCGCCTATCTCAAAACTGTAGACTCCAAATGTCAGAGCCACATTGGATTCGTTATGGGGAAAGCCAAACTTGCTCCACAGCCAGAGCACACTATACCCAGGTTGGAGCTTAGTGCTGCAGTCTTAGCCGTTGAATTGGCAGAGTCCATCGCATCCGAGATAGATATCGACTTGTCACAGGCCAAGTTCTACTCAGAGAGCAAAGTAGTCCTTGGATATATCCACAATGAAAGCAGACGATTCTATGTTTATGTCAACAACAGAGTGCTCAGAATTAGGAGATCAGTCCATCCAAAACAGTGGCATTACATTCCCACGGATCAAAATCCTGCAGATCACGCAACTAGAGCAGTTGATGCAAGTCGACTAGGGAGCACAACATGGCTCTCAGGACCAAAAGTATTGTACGCTGAGGAACGTTTCCCAGACACCTTTGAACTAGTAGGAGAGGACTCAGATGCTGAAATCTGCCCTCAGGTGTCTACACTTCATACAACAACCTCTGCTATCCAGCTTGGATCTCACAGATTCGTCAAATTTTCAAGTTGGAAGTCACTTATTCGAGCTATTACCTGCCTGACTCATATAGCTCACTCATTCAGGACCACCAGAGCTTGTGACACAGAAAAATGTTAAGGTTGGCATCTTTGTAAAAATACCTATGTTACCTCAGACTTGGAATTCTCCAGAAACCACATCATCCTCACTGTTCAAAGAGAAACCTACCCTGTAGAAATCCAATGTCTCAGTAACAAAGCTCCAATACCAGAGAGCAGCGTATTGAGGGAACTCGACCCATTCATTGACAACAATGGTCTGCCGAGAGTAGGATGGCCAAAGGGAATGAACCAAAGACATTCTCCACACCAGTATCCGAATTGGTCTTATTGTTGCCTTCGGAAGAAAAGGATAGTGACATCAGTTGATGCCAGACGGGGAGTGTTCTGCCTCCGGCATCCAATTGTTTCTGACTTGTTTGATTTTCCATTGTTTATGTAGGAGTTTAACAATCTAGTGTTTGGCTCTCTCTAGTGACCAGTGTCATATTCGCAGTTATAATGTTTTCTTTCACCTTCAGCAAAATCCTTTTCCCTCCCTTTGCAATGCATGATGGTAGCTTAAGCAATGCATGATGGTAGCTTAGCAATATATTCTGGGAGCTTTCCCTCCATTTTCTTCCATTTTCCTTCAGCCTGCATCCAGGAAGCAGCTCATCTTTTCCTCTCCTCTTGCGATAGCATCGCCGGTATGTACTTATGTCTCTCTAGTTAATTCCTGTCCTATATTAGCCCTGTCTAATCAGTTCTGCCTTTGGTTAGGTATTAGTCTGCAAATGTTTATTCACAGTGTACTATGTATATGTAATTCTACTATGCCCGTGTACTGATTGTATGTATATTATGTTTGTATTATAGTTTCACCGCGCCAATATATCAAGTTCAATAAAAGCACATATTCAATCAAAATCTCCTTATTGGACCTTGGTATATAAAGGTTTAGCTGTCTGTATAACTGCAATGACATCTGCCTCATTCAGTGAGGACAGAACACATATAGTGGACACTCATGCCATAATCAGGGAGGATTTTGCTTTGATAGTTATCACAATAAACAATGAGATTACTTAAATAGAAAGATCATGTAAGCAAGAGAGCATTGGGACACGAAAGGCCATCAACCCACCCCCTATGAGGCCAATATTTTCTTGTATTAACTCAGTTACAGAGAATCTGGGGGATTGACTTGATACCTTATTATATCCCCTTGTATAAAGAACAGCTGACTTTCTTAAAGATTGAACTATAAACCAACTATAACATCTCTCATGGGTCCAGAATATACCTGGTTGAGTTGTGACGTGTTCTAACTTTATACTTGCAACTTTTTTATACTGTACGTTCACAGGAATTCTTACTCCAATGCAAGGTCGTATCCATAGGTGCCAAATACTCACCTTTGCTTGCCAACTGTAAAGTGCTATTGGGGGCTCAACTACCTCTATATTGTATCGAACCCAGGGATGGACACTGACAGATTGGGGCCCCTGTGCAAGAAATGTGTCTGGGCCCCCTTCCTTTCATGGCAACAAAGATATATATATATACCGTATTCAAAGATCTCATTCAAAGATTTTTCTGTATTTTCATGACTATGAAAATTGTAGAATCACACTGAAGGCATCAAAACTATGAATTAACACATGTGGAATTATACATTACACTTTACAAAAAAGTGTGAAACAACTGAAAATATGTCTTATATTCTAGGTTCTTCAAAGTAGCCACCTTTTGCTTTGATTACTGCTTTGCACGCAGAGAAGGTGCACGGCTGGACTCTACATGCCTAGTTCCCACCGTGAAGCATGGAGGAGGTGGTGTGATAGTGTGGGGGTGCTTTGCTGGTGATACTGTTGGGGATTTATTCAAAATTGAAGCGGTGAGCGGTCCAGGTCACCCTAAACCATCTTGATTGGGTTCAGGTCTGGTGACTGTGGAGGCCAGGTCATCTGGCGTAGCACCTCAACACTCTCCTTCTTGGTCAAATAGCCCTTACACAGTCTGGAGGTGTGTTTGGGGTCATTGTCCTGTTAAAAAATAAATGATGGTCCAACTAAACACAAACCGGATGGAATAGCATGCTGCTGCAAGATGCTGTGGTAGCCATGCTGGTTCAGTATGCCTTCAATTTTGAATAAATCCCCAACAGTGTCACCAGCAAAGCACCCCACACCATCACACCCCCTCCTCCATGCTTCACGGTGGGAACCAGGCTTGTAGAATCCATCTGTTCACCTTTTCTGCGTGCAAAGCAGTAATCAAAGCAAAAGGTGGCTACTTTGAAGAACCTAGAATATAAGACATATTTTCAGTTGTTTCACACTTTTTTGTAAAGTGTAATGTATAATTCCACATGTGTTAATTCATAGTTCTGATGCCTTCAGTGTGATTCTACAATTTTCATAGACATGAAAATACAGAAAATTCTTTGAATGAGAAGGTGTGTCCAAACTTTTGGTCTGTACTGTATATATTGTAGCAATACTAATGGCTGCATATTTAATGGGAGGCATGTATCACAGGGATGGCAGCTCCCTGTGATGTAGCCGGGAGTGTTTTTTTCTGAAGTGCAAGTAAATTCTAAGTAGTTGTTTTTCACATTTGGGTCCGGGCTAGGCGCAGCTCTGAGAGTTGGGAGAGTCGGGCTACCCATTTACCTCGCTCCGTGGTGAGGGGGGCTCACTGCATCCCGTTTTGCCTGAAGATATGTGTGTGGTTGTGAATCTTGAGGACCTGTGATGAGGTCTTGATCATGTGACTAACCATGTGATAGATAACTGGGGGTGGTTACAGCTATCTAAGGAAGGTGTGTTGCACATGTGAGGGATGTTGGGAGTCTGTCAGTCTGGACAGAGCTCCCATGTTTCCAGGCTTGACGTCGCACAGACTGGGGAAGCAGTGCTGGCGAGTTTGAGCCAGAAGAATGGACCGTCTTGAAAACCGTGAGTGATATTGACCGGGGTCAGTGAGAAATGTTTATTGGATACCTCTGCGGATAAGAGGGATCTGAGAACCTGCGTGGCCAACAGATAATGGAATGGAGTCCGTGTTATACTGACTGGGATCAGTGAGAAGTATTTGACAGAAAGAGACTGGTGTTTTAATTGATGCTTATGGGATACCTCTGAGGATAAGAGGTGTCCAGGAACCTGTGTGGCCGATCCAACAGGTAACGGTCTTGACAACTGTGAATTATACTCACCGGGGTCAGTGAGAAGTATTTGTGAGGAAGAGACTATATTTTGTGCTATGTTTACTGGATACCTCTGCTGAAGCTAAGAGGCATCTGAGAACCTGTGTGGCCGACACCAGCAGGTAACGGACAGGAGTCCGTGTTAATCTGATCGCGGTCAGTGGCTGCTGCAACTGGTGAATAATAAACCGAATGGACTCGTTTTAACGCTGAGTGTGCCAGTGTTTACCTCCAAGACCTGCAAAGTGAGTAATCCCTGTCCACAGACAGTGAGGAACGTTACTATATATATATATATATATATATATATATATATAGCCACAGGCACATACATGTATATATATTACATAGTCTCCTTTATTATCTATATTTCCATCCCTTATTACACAGTGTCCTCTCTTGTTATGTACAGTACTATCCCTTACAGATTGGATTATATAGAGCCCTGTTTTTATTACATACCATCCTGTCTTGTTAGCTGTATAATGCAATGATGGCTGATGGAGCATGGGAAAGATTCCTTTCAAGTGGAGGAGCTGATGGCCTGGTAGTCTGGTCACCGGCTCCTCCATCAGCAGTCATTTTATATCTAAAAAGAGAGGGGACTATGTAATAAAGAGGGCCACTGTTAATAAAAAAATTAACAAGAAGACTCTATGTACGAGACAGCACTGTACATAGCAGCAGAGGAAGCTATAGCTATATAATAAGGGACGGCACCATATATAACTAGAGAGGATGGTACGTAATAAGGGATGGTGTTATACATAATAAAAGATGAAAATATGTAACTAAGGATGGTCTTATACAGAATTAGTGAGCACACTATATACTAAGGGACTGTGTTAGACATAATAAGCGATAATAATGTCTTCCTCCACCTCCCCCTGTTCCTAAGTCCATTATAAGTCCCCCTTCCTCCCATCCCAATCCACTGCACCCCTCATTGTCCTCCTCACCCCACATCCCATTATTGTCCTCTCTCCCACCCCATCATTGCCCTATTTATCGCCTCCATCATTGCATTCTCCCCCACCACTATCATTGCTTTCTCCCCTGGCCTGGCACCCCATCACTGTGCATTCCACCACCTCCATCATTTCCTCCTCCTCACCACCCATCATTGTCTCTCCCCCACCATTCCCATCATTGCCCATTCCACCACCCCATCATTGCCCTTTTCGCCACCCCCATCATTGCCTCCTTCCCCATCACTCCCATCATTGTCTTTTCCACTACCACCATCATTGCCTTCTCCCCACCCCATTATTGCCCTTTCCATCACTTTCATCATTTCCTTCCTCCCCCACCATCCCCATCATTTCCTCCTCCCCCACCATCCCCATCATTGCCTTCTCCCCATCACCCATCATTGCCTTCTCCAGATCATTGCCTTCTCCATCACCCCATAATTGCCTTCTCCCCATCACCCCCATCATGGCCTTCTCCCCATCACCACCATCATTGCCTTTTCCCAATCACCCCCATCATTACCTTCTCCATCACCCCATCATTGCCTTCTCTCCATCACCACCATCATTGTCTTCTCCCCATCACCACCATTATTGCCCTCTCCCCATCACCCCCATCATTGCCTTCTACCCATCATCCTCATCATTCTCATCTCCCCATCACCCCATCACTGCCCTCTCCCCATCACCCCCATCATTACCCTATCCCCATCAAAACGATCATTGCCCTATCCCCATCACCCCATCATTGCCTTATCCCCATCACCCCCATCATTGCCTTCTCCCCATCACCTCAATCAATGCCTTCTCCCCATTACCCCATCATTGCCTTCTCCCCATCACCCCCATTATTGCCTTCTCCCCATCACCTCCATCATGGCCTTCTCTCCATCACCTCCATTATGGCATTCTCCGCATCACCTCCATCTTTTCCTTTTCCCCATCACCCCATCATTGTCTTCTCCCCATCACCTCCCACATTACCTTCTCCCCATCACCTCATAATGGCCTTCTCCCCATCACCTCCATTATGGAATTCTCCCCATCACCTCCATCATTGCCTTCTCCCGATCACCTCCATCATTGCCTTCTCCCCATCACCTCCATCATTGCCTTCTCCCCATCACCTCCATCGTTGCCTTCTCCCCATCACCTCTATCATGGCCTCCTCTACATCATTACCTCTCCTCCACCTAGACACACACAGACACACACAGAAACATTCACCTGTCTGCATATTCCCCCGCAGCGTTATGCACGCACACACACACACCACTGCTCATCTCTACACACACAACACCAACACACACACATACACATCAACACCTCTCACCTGTCCGCACCACAGGCACTCCCGCAGCATCACCAGTGCCCAGCGCTTTCTCTCTGCCACAGCCGGCCGATGAATGATGACGTCATTCAGCAGCTTTCTCCCTCTGTTCTTTCTTTCTCCCTCTATTCTTTCTTTCTCTATTCTTTCTTTCTCTCTCTAGTCTTTCTCTCTATTCTTTCATTCTCTCTATTGTTTCTTCTCTCTCTATTCTTTCTTTCTCTCTCTATTCTTTCTTTCTCTATTTTTTCTTTCTCTATTCTTTCTTTCTCTCTCTATTTCTTTCATTCTCTCTATTGTTTTCTCTCTATTGTTTCTTTCTCTCTCTATTTTTTCTTTCTATCTCTTTTATTTCTTTCTCTCTATTCTTTCTTTCTCTTTCTATTCTTTCTTTACTTCTCTCTATTCTTTCTCTCTCTATTCTTTCTCTCTATTCTTTCTTTCTTCTCTATTCTTTTCTCTATTCTTTCTCTCTCTATTCTTTCTTTCTCTCTATTCTTTCTCTCTCTTTATTCTTTCTTTCTCTCTCTCTATTCTTTCTCTCTATTCTTTCTCTCTATTCTTTCTCTACTTCTCATTTCTTTCTCTCTATTTTTCTCTTTTCTTCTCTCTTCTTTCTTTCTCTCTCTAGTCTTTCTCTCTCTCTGTTCTTTCTTTCTCGCTCTGTGTTCTTTCTTTCTCTCTCTCTGTTCTTTCCCCTCTTTCTCTCTCTGTTCTTTCTTTCCCCTCTTTCTTTCTCTCTCTCTGTTTTCTTTCTCTCTCTATTTTCTTTCTCTCTATTCTTTCTTTCTCTATTATTTCTCTCTCTATTCTTTCTTTCTTTATCTCTATTTCTGTGTCTCTATTCTTTCTCGCTCTTCTCTCTTAGTCTTTCTCGCTCTCTGTTCTTTCTTTCTCTGTTCTTTCTTTCTCGCTCTATGTTCTTTTTTTCTCTCTCTGTTCTTTCTTTTTTTTCTCTCTTTTCTTTCTTTCCTCTCTTTCTCTCTGTTTGTTCTTTCTCTCTCCTTTCTCTCTGGCTGCTCTTTCTTTCTTTTCCTCAGAACCAGCCACTGTGCCCATAATGCCAGCCACTGTGCCCTCAGTACCAGTCAGTGTGATCAGCAGTGCTAAATGGGTGCGTTTGGGGCTTTGGACATGGGTGTGATTAGTTGTGAAATGGGTGTGTTGGGCATGGCCTAAAATTTGCCGCGGCGCGCTATGCGCACCTCAGCCTTTGTCCCTCTTTCCTGTCTTCAAAAGTTGGGAGGTATGCTGTATGACCTCCCTATAACGTCTGGGCATGATCCTGATGAGGCGGCGGATGGTCTCCTGAGGGATCTCCTCCCACACCTGGACTAAAGCATCCACCAACTCCTGGACAGTCTGTGGTGCAGCCTTTGTCCCTCTTTCCCTTCTTCAAAGGTTGGGAAGTATGATGGTAGGCCCCAAGAATTATTTTTCTCTTGTGGGCCCAAGGTACTCCAGTCCGACGCTGTGCGCAGACACCATATATCGCTGCACAACTGACCTCAGAATAAAAAATCCTTTGGCGTGGCCAAAGTAGTGGTCCAAAGTGGAGACCAGCCATGCCTTGTAGCCCACCCAAAGCCTACGTTGAGGGTTTGAGATGGGTCCCTCATGTTGCACTAAAGAAAGAAGAGAAAATTTTATTGAACTTGAATGAAAATGTTTGATTGCACTTAACCTGAAAGTATTTAATAGCACTTGAAGTTTTGATAAATTTTTAAAATATTTTTGAAGAAGAATTTGATAGTAAAGAAAAGTTTACCCGTTGTAAATGCCAGCAAATGCCAAAGAATGTTTTATTGAATCATAATGTTAGACATGGTGGTGGAGTCGGCATACTCCTGTCTCCACAATGCACTTTCCAGGTCATCCCCCCAATTCCATCACTCTCATTCCCTTCTTTTGAGGTCCACACCATCAGGCTCTTCCGTCCCCTCTCCCTCAGAGTAGCGGTCATATATTGGCCCCCAGGTTCGCCCACCCAGTTCCTTGACCACTTCTCAGCCTGGCTGTCGCACTTCATGTCCTCAATACTACCAACCCTTATCCTTGGAGACTTCAACATCCCCATTAACAGCCCTACTTCCACATCTGCATCTCATCTTTTATCACTAACCACTTCTCTAGGCCTCTCACGGGTTTCAACCTCTGAGACACACAAGGACTGTAACACCCTTGACCTGGTCTTTGTCCAGCTCTGTTCAATCTCCCACCTAAATAACTCACCGCTTCCACTCTCTGACAACAACATTCTCTCCTACACACTCACAAATCCTCGACCACCCCAGCGCACTCCTACCTACCACACATTCAGAAATCTAGAAGCCATTAACCCTCAGACACTTTCAGACTCCCTACACTCATCACTGTCCCTAATCTCCTCTTTTTCTTGTCTTGATCTGGCTGTCCATCACTACAATGACACTCTTAGAAGCACCCTTGACCAAGTAGCACCACTCACCCTCAGAACTTCCAAAAACACAGTAAAACAGCCCTGGCTCACATCGCAAACTCAACTTCTCCAGCGATGCTCTAGGAGTGCTGAACGCCTATGGAGAAAAACCCGCACACCAGAAGACATCATCCACTTTAAATTCATGTTAAGAACTTATAACGCTGCCCTTCACCTCGCCAAATAGACCTACATCACCACCCTGATCTCCTCACTAGCCAACAACCCCAAGAAAGTATTTGACACTTTTCACTCCCTTCTCAGGCCAAAAGCACAAGCCCCTGTCACAGACATTTGTGCTGATGACCTGGCCTCCCACTTTATAGAAAAAATAGATAATATCTGTCAGGAAATCTGCTCTCAACCACTAAGTGCTGTGACTGCCATCCCTCCCTGCATTTCCCCTGGCTCACTTTCCACATTTGATCCCATCACAGAAGAAGTCTCCAGACTCCTCTCTTCGACTACATGCACTACCGACCCCATCCCCCCCATCTCCTCCAGTCTCTGTCTCCAGTTGTCACAACTCGCCTAACTACAATCTTTAATCTCTCACTCTCCTCTGGCATTTTCCAATCCTCCTTCAAACACTCCATCATTACTCAATTACTAAAGAAACCCGCTCTCGACCCTTCCTGCACAAACAACTACAGACCAGTCTCCAATCTCCCTTTCATCTCTAACTTTTGGAGCGCCTAGTCTACTCCCGCCTTACCCGTTACCTCTCCACCCACTCCCTCCTAGACCCTTCACAGTCCGGCTTCCGCCCCCTACATTCGACTGAAACTGCACTCATCAAAGTGACCAATGACCTTCTGACAGCAAAACGTAAGTGACCACTCTCTGCTCATTCTTCTCGACCTTTCTGCAGCTTTCGACACGGTTGACCACTGTCTACTGCTCTCTAGGCTCCAGTCACTAGGCATTAAGGACACTACTCTCTCCTGGTTCTCTTCCTATCTTTCTGACAGCTCCTTCAGTGTTTTGTTCTCTCGCTCCAGGTCATCTCCTCTTCCTATCGCTGTCGGGGTAACTCAGGGCTCAGTCCTTGGCCCCTTTCGCTTCTCTCTCTACACGGCCCCAATTGGACAGGACCATCAGCAGATTTGGCTTTCAGTACCATCTTTATGCTGATGACACAGCTATACACGTCATCCCCGACCTTACCCCGCTGTACTACAGAACGCCACCGACTGTCTGTCCGCAGTCTCCAACATCATGTCCGCTCTCTATCTGAAACTCAACCTGTCTAAAACTGAACTTCTTCTGCTCCCGCCGTCTACTAACCTCCCTAAATTTGACATTTCCCTCTCCGTGGGCAGCACCATAATAACACCCCGGCAGCAGGCTCCTGTCTGGGTGTTATGTTTGACACCAATCTCTCCTTCACCTCCCACATACAATCTCTTGCCCGCTCTTGCCGCCTACACCTGAAGAACAACTCTAGAATCCGCCCTTTTCTCACCATGGAAACAACAAAAACCCTCACTGTAGCATTGATCCACTCCTGCCTGGACTACTGCAACGTTCTATCAATTGGCCTCCCGGCTACACGACTAACCCCTTTCCAGTCCATACTGAATACAGCAGCCAGGGTCATCCATCTGGCTAATCGGTACTCGGACGCGTCCGCTCTTCGCCAGTCCTTACATTGGCTGCCCATTTATTATAGAATCCAATTCAAAGTACTTGTTCTCACCCAAAAAGCTCTCCACAATGCAGCACCCCCCCTACATCTCCTCCTTCATTTCTATCCATCGGCCTAACTGACTGCTGCGCTCTGCAAATGACTTTTGACTAACCTCTGCACTAATCCGTACCTCCCACTCCCGACTCCAAGACTTCTCCCGCGCTGCGCCAATCTTCTGGAATGCTCTACCACAAGAAATCAGGGACTATCAACAATTTCAGGCGCTCCCTCAAAACACATTTGTTCAGAACGGCCTATCACGTCACTAATCAAAGTCATTCTAGTGTGTGTGTGTGTAGCCCATCCAGTATCTCTATCTATCCCTCACTCCCTCAAGATGGCTGGACCATCATTGTAAATACACAATTGTATACACACACCTGTACACCTGTACTTTGTTTCTCTCCCACCTCATTGTAGATTGTAAGCTCTCACGAGCAGGGTCATCTTATTTTGCTTTAATTATTGTATTGTTAACGTTGCTACTTATGACTTGTGTTTTGAAACTGTTAAACTGTAAAACGCTGCAGAATATGCTGGCGCTATATAAATAAAAATTATTATTATTATTAATATCTGTTTACCTGTTATTTATGCAAAGTTTAAGAAAATGTGCCTCCCATAAAGGGAAGTTGCGTTTTATTTGTATTTCACCTGTTGTGATGCATCACTCAAAATTTTGTATGTTTCCTTTACACCTGTTTTACTCTGTTTCAGCCCACGGACGTGCTGTGTTTAACAGAAGGGTATGTGGCACCCCTGAGGGTTCAGTCGTCACAGGAATATTGCACTTCATCCAGAGGTGTGATACCCCACTCTCAGGTAAGGAGGGAGCACTACCCAGGACTCTAACACTTGCACCCAACACATACTATAGCAGCCGGGCACCCTGGACGTACCCTACGGGAGGATGGTCTCATCCCAGGCTGGGTAGGAAAGAGTGTTGAGAGGTGGGTGGAAAGAGTAAGAAGGAGGGGAAATAAAACTTAGGAAGCGGAAAAGAGTCTGTGAAGTCAGATAGAAAAGGAGGGGACCTGGAGCTGAGAGCAGCTTGTCCCCAGACGGAGAAAGCAAGATAAGAAGGAACTGAGAGAGAAGCTTCAGGAAGGACAGAAGGGGTCCTAGGGCACGGATAGTGAGTGATCCATCCGTGGGGCCCGATCCAATTGTGGAGAGACCAGGTCGCAGAAGGGACACCGGGCCCTAGCCTAGTGGATAACTTTAAGATTCAGCTAGCGAGCCGGAGGCAGTGGCATCTCTAGGTGCCTCAGCTACTGATCTGCAATTATCTTCTCCGAAAAGGTAGCCATAAGGGAGCAAGGAAACACAGAGAGGATGTTGTCTGACAAGGTCCGTGGCTACTGGCTTGGGACACTGATTGCGAGGTGTTAGACAGGAAGGAAAGGTGTAAAGTCAGCACAGTGAGACGACTGAGGAAGGAACATATTGCCCTGGGACTAAGCTCTGCCTGTGGAGAGCTATACCAACTCTGCTGCATCACCACCAGTCCCAGAGGATCTCCACTGCAGCACCGGTCACCTCTGACCAGAAACCACAGGTGGCGTCACGAACACTTCATTACAAACTCTCTATCATCCATTGTAAATATTCCCCTTTTACTGGGCGCCCAGGGTCACAGACCGGGTCACTGCCGCTGTGACACTTCCCTTTTAAGAAGTGGCCCGGTACCGAGTACCCCACTGCCCTGGCGGGCGATCCATATACTACCTAAATACTTGTCATCCAAGCTAATGTTTCACTATTGACTCTTTGGACTTTGTGCCCTCACATGTGATCTTTATTTGTTATGCTTTTGTCTGTGTTTTTCTCATGGTAACAAACACACATTATTTTTTATGCTTGTAGATCTTTTGACACTGCACCATTTGACCACTTAATTTGTTCTGATAGGCTGTTTGCCACATAAATTAACCAGTGATCTACATGTGTGCAGCTTTGACACAACGCAGTTTGTGCGTTCAAAACGTGTTGCTGTGTCTCTCTCCATCAAGGAATCTTTTTAATTGGAATTAACTTTTGCATACCTTTGAAGCTGGAATTCCTCTTTTTTCTTGCACTTTACTACAAGTGGTCCCTTGAATTCCGTGCTTCAGAACTCTGGGAGCCTGGGTGAGCTGGTTACTTTTCTTTTTCAACATTTTTTTGTTTAATACCACCATAATTTAACACAAAGTACGGTATACTGTATGGATGACAAATTTAATACAATAAGGTTTTTTTAAGGTCTTTTGGAGTTTAGTACCACTGTCATTTAATACGAAGCATGGTAAACTGTATGGATGACATATTCAATATGGTAATAAAATTTGAAGGGTTTTTGGAGCTTAAAACCGCCATAATTTAACACAAAGCAGGTTAAAATGTATGGATGACATTACAGTCATTTTTTTCATAAAAAAAATGTGGTCACCTGTATCAGCTATAGATTTAGCAGCAGACTGCAAAACCCTTAGCCCTGCCTAAGGGCTGTATTCAGCCACTCTCCCTGCTCCATCTGTGCCTAGACTAAAAGAAGAATGTATCACATAGAAACAGCAAAACAAAGGGTAGCCTCCTAGAAGGACTTTTGTATGGTGGTTCAGCAATAGTATCACCACTAGAGATGAGCAACTTTGCCTCCGGGAGGGTCGAGTTGGGTTTTGGACCACCCGACTTTCCCAATTGTCGAATCAAACGAAATCGGCCGACTATCGGAAAAAGTCGAAGGTCTGACTGAAAATCGACCCGACCCCAATGCAAGTCAATGGTGAAGAAAAGTCGGCAGGGAGTGGAGGACAGTAAAAACACCTACAGTGCCCATTTCAATGGCAACGACATCAATTCTTATTACTTAAGCTTGTCAACCTTAATTTACTTTATAATAATAGTAACGCATTGAAAAATGGGGGTTATTTGGCTAAAGTTGTGAGGGGGGGTAGGGCTGGCTCCAGGTTTTTGTGGGCCCCGGGCCAAAGAGTCTCAGTGGGCCCCTTTAACATATACCACAAATCATGATGCTCCGATACGGCAGAGAAATATAGGTATAGTACAATGCCAAATACTTCACTTCTTACATTACATGAGTGATATCTATTGTAAATTCTACAATAGCTCAAAAACCGGACAGTATAGTCCTCCATACAGTATTATGGGCACCACATAGTGCGCCATACAGAATAATGAACCCCATATATCACTCTATGCAGAATAATTAGCCTCATATATTGCTCCATACAGAATAATGAGTCCCATATATGATGCTCCATACAGAATAATGGGCCCAATATAATGCTTCATACACTATAATGAGCCACATATATTGCTCCATACAGAATAATGAGCCCCATATATTGCTCCATACATAATTGGTCCCATATAATGTTCCATACAGTATATGATGAGCTCCACATAATGCTCCAGTATATGATGGTCTCCATATAATGTGCCATACAGTATAGGACGGTCCCCATAAAGTATAATGAGCCCCACATATTGCTCCATACAGTATAATGAGTCGCATATAAAGATCCATACAGTATATGATGGGCCCAATATATTACTCCATACAGAATGGGCTCCATATAATGCTCCACATTATGCTCCATATATAAAGGCCTTACATGATGCCCCATAAATAACGAACCCCCAATGATGCTCTAGTATATGATGGGCCTCATATATGATGCTCCAGTGTATGATGAGCCCCATATAATGCTCCAAATATAATTTTCCCCATATATAATGCTCTTTATATAATAGGCTCCATGTGATGCTCCATATATAATGTGCCCCATATGATGCACCATATATAATGGGCCCCATATGATGCTCCAGTATATGATGTGTCCATGGATGATGCTCCAGTGTATGATGGGCCCCATATATAATGCTCCAGTGTATAATGGGCCCTATCTATGATGCTCAAGTGTATTATTGGCCCCATATATAATTCTCCTGTGTATAATATATTGCTCCAAACATTAAAAAAAATGAAATACCTCTCCTCGCTGGGCACTGTTCTACTCTGGACTCCTCAGCGTCGCCATCTTCCAGCTCTCTGCACTGTGACTGTTCAGGCACAAATAGGAATAAACAGCCGCACTCAATGAGTATATTTATCAATGCATAACATGGGGATTTTTATTAGGGTCACCACAGCAATAGTACAAGTGTCAAAGTAACATTTCGACCAAAAAAGGTCTTTTTCAAACAACACTTAGTAGAAGAAGTGGAAAGGGGAGATGAACAATATTAACTATAGTCTTGAGGTGTGATTGACTGTTTGAGGCAGTGGGACCATAAGTCCCAGAGGTTACTGGCGCTCAGAGAATCTGGAGGATCTACTAAGTGTTGTTTGATAAAGACCTTTTTTGGTCGAAACGTTACTTTGACACTTGTACTATTGCTGTGGTGACCCTAATAAAAATCCCCATGTTATGCATTGATTAATATACTCATTAAGTGCGGCTGTTTATTCCTATTTATATTTTACTGGATCAATTCCAGGTTCAGCCAGCACCTATTCTCTTCCCTACAGTGTGCACACCTTTATTATTTCTACTGTTCAGGCACAGACATCGCGCTCTCTGACCTGAATGTCACTGTCAGGAAACGCGGAACACGTCACAGCGGTGGAGCAGGGAGAAGTAAGTATTGCAAGTGCTGGGGCCCTGAGCAAATAGGGAGGGCCCACTCAAAGGCGCTAGAACTGGCACAGGGCCCCTCATAGTACCCCGGTGTCTCTGATGGCGAGTGGGCCCCCCCACATGCTCAGGGCCCCGGCACTTGCCCGGGGGCGCCAGGTGCTGACGCCAGCCCTGGGGGGTGGACCAGCCCAGTTAGGGAGGTGGAAAAACTGGCATATGTTGAGGTTTAGGCTGGACGTTCAGCAGCTGCAAATGGAGGAATTAGAGAAGTCGGAGGAAGAGGAGGACAAAATGAGCCATTTTGCTGGCAACATATGTGTCATCAGGGGAAGGTGGTGCAAAATCCTTTGAAACCCAGGCATGGCTCATTTTAATGAAGGTGAGATCACCTACTTTTTGGGTCGACAGCCGGGTCTTCTTTCTGTCAGGATTGATCCAGCAGCACTGAAGACTCTTTCTGATAGCACACTACCAGCAGGGCAAGCGAGCTCCTGTAAGGCATATTGTGCCAATTCAGGCCAGGTGTCCAGTTTAGAAAACACCAAAGAACAAAAGCAGTCAAAGGTCAATGTGCAAAAATAGAAAAAGACTTTATTGATGTATATGGATAAAAAACACTACACAACAGGTGAACCCTGTATGTGTCATACAACACAGTAAAAAAGTGTACAGCAAGGGGAGCCGTATGTGGTATAGGTAGATATAATAAACCTCAACTCACATCAAACGAGATGGTATTCACATAATTATAATACATAGATACGTATATAGAGGTAAATAATGAATGGTAATATGGTACATACCACAAAGGTCACCAATGTGACACCACACCAGCTGCCCTTGCTACCCAACGCGCGTTTCGGAGGGTTTCCTTCCTTCCTTCTTCAGGGAGCAAGGATACAGCCGAAACAGCCATATTAAGTATACAAGAAACAGGAAATACCATCTGTGTCTAATTAGGGTACACACCTCTTCTTTAATTAAAAGCACCTAGACACATCTGCGTTTGGAATAGAGCAATGGCCGATGCACTTAATAATTATTACCGTCGCCATAACGACCAGACAGGCAGCGCTATCGAGCAGCACTGAAGACTCTTTCTGATAGCACACTACCAGCAGGGCAAGCGAGCTCCTGTAAGGCATATTGTGCCAATTCAGGCCAGGTGTCCAGTTTACAGGCCCAGTAGTCAAAGGAGAATGAACTGTGAGGGAGAACATTGATAGGGGAGGAGAGGTAATTTTGAACCATATTTGACAACTGCTGTCTCCTGTCTGTTGCAATCGATTCAGCATTACCAGTCGTATGAGCGGTACTCGAGAAATCAGTCCACAGCATGGTCATGAAACCCGTCTCCAACGCCACTTCGGCTGTGTGCACCACGAACACCTCTTCCATGTTGCCCAGTATGGCTAGTGGTAGAATCTGCACCACTGCTGTGTGCTGGGAATGCCTCTAACAAATGTTTTACCAGAGTTGCTTGTTTGTTCGCCAATATTAGCTCTGGGTTCTCCTGTGGCATGATGTTCTGTAATTTGCCTTTATAGCGTGGATCGAGGATGCTGGCAAACCATTAGTCGTCATCCTTCATAATTTTGGCAATGCGGGGGTCCCTTTTTAGGATCCGCAAGACATAATCACACATGTGGGCCAATGTTCCAGGTGTCAATGATGCACTGCCAGTGGTGGGTGGAGGAGCACTTTCTGCCAAATCCACATCCCTCCAGTCACACACAAGCCCTGTACCTGACCTTGGCAAGCCAACATTTTCTCTTGCCCCCTGAGAAGCATTCTCCTCCCCAAAATAATCATCCCCCTCATCCTCCTCCTCCTCTTCCTCTACTTCCTCCACCTCAACCAGGACAGTTCCCTGAGCAGACAATGGCTGACTGTCATCAAGGCTTCCCTCCTCCTCCTCCTCCGCTGCAGACGCCTGATCCTTAATGTGCGTCAAGGTTTGCATGAGCAGACGCATGAGTGGGATGCTCATGCTAATGATGGCGTCGTCTACGCTTACCAGCTGTGTGCATTCCTCAAAACACTGAAGGACTTTACAGAGGTCTTTCAGCTTTGACCACTGCACACCCGACAACTTTATGTCTGCCGTCAAACTGCCTGCCCATGTATCCTCCCACAAATGCATTACAGCCTGCCTCTGTTCGCACAGCCTCTCAACCATGTGCATGGTGGAGTTCCACCTTGTTGCAACGTCTATGATTAGGCGGTGCTTGGGGAGGTGGAGTGATCGCTGCAGCCTCTGCATACGACTGGAGTTTACGGGCAAGCGACGGATGTGCGAGCAGTCTTCGCACCTTATGGAGCAGGGCTGATAACTCCACATAATTATTTTATGAAGCACTGCACCACCAGGTTCAAGGTGTGAGCCAGGCAAGGTATGTGTCTGAGTTTTGCCAGGGCTATGTCAGCCACAAAATTATGGCCGTTATCACTGACTACCTTGCCTAGCTCAAGATGTAGACTGCCCAGCTATGACTCAGTTTCTTGCTGCAAGTAGTCGGCCAGTACCTCCGCGGTGTGTCTGTTGTCGCCCAAAGACATCATTTTTAAAACAGCCTGCTGACGCTTACCACTAGCTGTTTGATAGTGTGACACCTCGTGTGCAACACTGGCAGCTGCAGATATAGTGCTCGTGCGACTGCGCTCTGTCGACGAGCTTTCGCTTCTAAGGGGGAGGAGGAGGAGGGTTGAACGCCTACAGCCAACTGTTGCCTATATCATGGGCTAGGCAGCACTGTCCCACCGCCTCTGTCCCCTATGGACCCTGCATCCACCACATTAACCCAGTGCGCAGTGATGGACACGTAACGGGCCTGACCATGCCTACTGGCCCATGCATCTGTTGTGAGGTGCACCTATCCACTCACTGATCGTTTGAGTGCATGGACAATGCGGTCATTCACATGCAGGTAGAGGGCAGGGATGGCTTTTCTAGAAAAGAAGTGCCAAATTGGTAGGTCATAGCGTGGGACAGCGTAGGCCATGAGCTCTCGGAACGCTGCGCTTTCAACCAAACGGAAGGGCATCATCTCTAATGAGATCAGTTTGGCAATGTAGGTATTCAAAGCCAGTGTACGCGGATGAGAGGATGAGTACTTTCTTGTCCTACTCAGAGTCTCTGCTACTGTGAGCTGGACTTGAGAGCTGCATATGGTGGAACTAGCGGTGAACATGGCAGACTTAGAGTGGTATAGTGATGGTGGTGGTGATGGCCTAGATGCAGTCTTTCATTGGAAAACCATTGGGATTCCCTGACTGCTTTGGCCTTGTGACGACACTTCAACATTTCTTGCTGGTGGTGTGCTAACCAGTGGGCTTACAGTGGGGGAAGCTATGTAGCGTTGCTGGCTACCTTCAGTCGGAGCAGGTACACATGTGCTACCTGAGGTTTTGTAGTCTGTCCACGCTTGCAAGTGCATGGTGTTTACAAGTCTAAGCATGCAACTGGTATTCAAATTTCGGACATTTTTTTCTCGGCTAAAGGTCCTTCCGCACTTCTTACAGATAACCTTTGCCTCATCAATAGGATTTTGGTAAAAAAAGTGCCACACTGCACTTTTCCTACTATGGGAAAACTTTTCAGGGCTTGCACGCTATGCTAATTTGACCGTCTGGCCAAGCTGTCCTGGAACTCTTTTGTTTTTTTAACATGTTTTTGGACTGCTACGGGCCTGTCACGGGTGTGTCGCCACGAAGGTCGTCACGATTACACAGCCTGACTTCTCGCAGCTGAATTTTTGGTGCTTTGTGTTTTTCGGCAGTGAGGGAGTTAATTCTCTCTCTCTGTGCTAGATGAGGCCCAGCCTCGCCCAGCTGCAGTCAATGCTGCAGTAGTGGGACTCCTTCAAATACCTGCCGGTCTGTTAGGGAAGTTGTCGGTGAAAGCATGCCTTGCAGAGAAACAGAGAGGCTTGTGGTATTTTGGAGTTTGGAGTGAAGTGTACTTGGTGTGGTTTTTCCCTTCCTCGCTTTATCATTTATCTCCTTACCCGTGGGTGTTCCCTCTGTTGTTGTGGTGAGTTTTTGTATGCAAGGTGGTTTTTGGTTTTCCCCTTGTACTGTCTCGTTTGTCTAGTACTGTGAGTTGGCTTATACTATCCTGTCCCCTGTTGTTGTGATCGGGGTCCTTCTCAGGACTAGATTACTGAGGTTCAGGGATCCTCAGGAGGTAGGGGTTACGCTGGCGGCCTGGACCTCTGTACCTTTAACAGTACCTCCAGGTAGAGGGATTAGTGAGGGCCCCAGCTTAGGGTCAGCTTAGGCCCCTGACCTCCTGTACGCAGAGACAGCGTGACATTTTCACCGACCGACAAAAGATTCTCTCCAGCTACCATGGAGTTGCCAGTCTAGCTCGGCAGTTTCAGAGTTTGTCCATGGAGCTGGCGGACGTTAAGTCCAAGGTTTTGTATCCCCTGGAGCAAGCCGGACCAGAACCTAAAGTAGCTCTCCCTGACAGGTTGACTGGGGGGCGGGACAAGTTTTTTGTTTTCCGGGAGGCATGTAAATTGTACTTTCGGCTGCGGCCTCGGTCATCGGGGAGTGAAGAACAAAGGGTGGGAATTGTCATCTCGCTCCTACAAGGGGACCCACAATCATGGGCGTTCTCTCTTCCCCCGGGCTCCCCGGCTCTCCAGTCAGTGGATAGGTTTTTTGTTGCTCTGGGTCTCATATATGATGACCCAGATCGGATCTCCCTTGCTGAATCTAAGTTACGTAGGATCCAGCAGGGAGATCGTCCGGCAGAGGAATTCTGTTCGGAGTTCCGTAGGTGGGCCACGGACACCCAGTGGAATGACCCGGCTCTTAGGAGCCAGTTTTGTCAAGGTTTATCTGACAAATTAAAGGATGTGCTGGCACAGTATGACCCTCCCGGTCACTGGAAGCCGCTATGGCCCTTGCTATTCGCATTGACAGACGGCTTCGGGAGAGGTGCGGGTAACTCCGCCCCCTGTGATGACTCCACCTTCTTCAAGGGTCCCTTATATGGAGGTTCCCCTGGTCAGTCCAGAGGAGCCTATGCAATTAGGAGGGACATCATTTCGGGGGAGGGGACCAGCGGTGCGCCATAGGACAGGAAGGTGTTTCTTCTGCGGGAGAATGGGACATTCTATTGGGGGGTGTCTATCCCGTCCTTTGCAGAGTGAAGAGTCGTCGGAAAACTGTTGATCCCAGGTTGTGTGGTGGACGGCAATCTGGAGTAGGTATTTCGTCCCTAGGTTCGTCTCAGTTTCTCGTACCGGCGGAAGTGGTGGTGGGTACGAGAACTGAGAGGATATCTGTTCTTCTGGATAGTGGGGCCGGGGCTAATCTGGTGGACGCTCGGTTTGCCCGGGTTCAAGGTATGCGATTGAGTGTGTTGGCTAAACCCATCCCCATATTCTCGATCGACGCCAGGCCTTTCGGTCAGGGAAGTTTTTTGCAAGCGGTGCATAACGTAAAACTTCAAGTGGGGGCAATACATAAAGAACTGTTGTGTAATGTATGTAGAACAGTTCATATAGCGTCTTGTGCTTGGGTGCGATGAAAATACATGAGACACAGGTTTGATATAGAAGGTCTTGTATTACTTCATACAAGTTGGCAAAAATAGTCACACAGTTTGCAGATACAGAAGCAGGAAACACAGCAGGCCAGAGTAACTTAAGCTCAGCAATCACTCTCCACAACAGGTTCAGGATCTTCTTCTCTGTTACCGTAAGTCCATGCAAACGTAGATCTTTCAAAGAGCAGGGTTCCAGAGTCCACAAGAGTTCCAGAGTTCCTCAGTAGGAATAGCTGGAGTACAAAGTCCAAGGCTTCCAGGAGTCAGGTCACAGGTTCACTGCAGGCTAGATTCTGAAGCACTGATTGCTCAGCTGTGGCTGCTTAAGAAGCAAGAGGTAGAGAATCAGGGCGGGAACATGAAAGCTGGAAACTCCATATTGACTGAGGGCAAGATAGCTGCAGCAAGACAGAAAGCAACATGGCTGACGGAAAAACTGAGTTTCAAGAACATGTACAAAGAACCTTACATTACTCCCCCTTAGGGACAACCTCCGGATGGCCTCAGACCAGGCCTGTCTGGTTACCTCTGATGAAACTGGCGGAGCAAACGAGGAGCATTAACGTTATTGACTGGTTCCCATGAGTTGTCCTCCACTGGGTACCCTGCCATTTAATCAAATATTGTAACTGATTTCTGTATAACCTGGAATCTAGAATCCTTTCCACCACAAATTCTTCCTGGCCATCGACTAGCACTGGGTCAGGGCAAGGAGAAGAACGTCCCGGAAACGTATTGGGTGTTGCAGTCTTTAGTAGGGATACATGAAAGACAGGGTGGATTCTCATAGTTCTGGGCAGTTGAAGACGACAAGCAACGGCACTTATAATCTTACTGATTTTATAGGGTCCAATGTACTTATGTCCCAACTTAGACGATGGAATCCTTAACTTAAGATTTCTGGTTGACAGCCAGACCAGGTCTCCTACCTTGAAAGCTGGTGCAGGTTTACGAAATTTATCTGCTGCTTTCTTGTACCTTTCCTGAGCCGATTCCAGATTCTCCTTTAGAAGATCCATATTCTTCTGTAAAGACGTGATTCTTTCAGCCACTGCTGGTAAAGGCGTTTCTATGGGAAATCGTGGAAGAATGTTAGGATGATAACCTAGATTGGAGTAAAAAGGAGACTGCTTAGTGGAGGCGCTCTGAGAGTTGTTATAAGAGAACTCAGCCAATGGAAGTAGATCCACCCAATCATCCTGTAGGTGGCAGATAAAGCAGCGGAGATACTGCTCCAGGGTTTGATTGGTTCGTTCGGTCTGTCCATTAGTCTGGGGATGAAAAGCAGAAGAAAGGTTTACTTTAATGTCCAATGCTGCACAGAAATTTTGCCAAAACCTTGAAGTGAATTGCACCCCTCGATCCGAAATAACCTCATCCGGTACTCCATGTAAGCGAAACACATCTTTAATCATCAAATCTGATGTCTGTTTTGCAGTGGGTAAGCCAACACAAGGGATAAAATGAGCTGCCTTTGTTAGACGGTCAACCACCACTAGAATGGTGTTCTTCCCTTGAGAGATTGGTAACTCCACAATGAAGTCCATAGAAATGGATCCCCACGGGCGGGACGGGGTGGGAAGAGGTTGTAACAGACCAGTTGGTGAGGAGCGAGGTGTTTTGCATCTTGCACAGACTTCACATGAAGTGACATAATTTAAAACATCCTTCCTGCAAGTGGGCCACCAAAAGAAACGAGAAAGAAATTCCTGTGTCTTTAGAATTCCTCTATGCCCAGCTATCTTGGAATCGTGAATGAGTTGCAATACTCTCAATCTGACTGTTTCAGGAATATACAGACGTTGTCCCAGAATCCACACACCATTTTTAAAGACAAGACTTACGTCCCTTGGGGGTTGTGCCAACAAGGAATCCGCATGGTATGCTTCCTTGATGTCCTTAAGTAGGTCTTGATTATGAATCACTCCCAAGAATCTAGAGTCAGGAAGAATAGTCTTAGGAGGAGCAAGTGGACGGGTCTCTGCTGAATGAATCCTAGAGAGTGCATCAGCCTTTCCATTGCGTGATCCTGGTCTATAAGAAATGACAAAATTAAATTGGTTTAAGAAAAGATTCCAGCGAGCCTGGCGAGGAGTCAGGCATTTAGCCGACCTGATAAATTCAAGGTTACGATGGTCTGTCAGGACGACTATTTTCTGTGCAGCTCCCTGAAGAAGGTGTCTCCATTCTTTGAAGGCGGCAATAATGGCCAATAACTCTCTATTGCCCACATCGTAGTTCCTCTCAGCCGAAGACAACTGCTGGGAAAAGAAGGCACAGGGATGCAAAACATTCTTCTCACCTGTTCTCTGAGAGAGTATAGCTCCAACGGCACAGTCTGAAGCATCCACCTCTATTATGAAGGCAAGTTCGGGATTGGGATGTACCAAGATAGGTGCGGTGGTAAATTTATCTTTCAGACGGGAAAATGCTTCCTGGGCTTGGGGAGTCCAGGAGAACCTAGACTCTTTCTGGGTAAGTTGGGTGATAGGTGACACTACCTCAGAGAAATTCCTAATGAAACGTCTATAGAAGTTGGCAAACCCGATGAAGCGCTGCACCTCCTTCACATTTCTAGGACTTGGCCAATCCTTGATGGCTTGGGTCTTGCTCCATCCATACTAATTCCTTGTGTAGACAGTACATACCCCAGAAATTGAATTTCGGTCCTATGGAATTCACACTTTTCAAGTTTGATGTAAAGATGGTTTTGTCTTAGACGTTCCAAGACCATTCTCACATGTCCATGATGTTCCTCTGTGGAGTTAGAAAAAATTAGAATATCATCCAAATAAATCACCACGAATGTATCTAGGAGATCCCTGAAGATGTCATTCACCAAGTGTTGGAAAGTGGCTGGGGCGGTACTCAGACCAAAAGGCATAACTAGATATTCAAAGTGTCCATAGCGTGACCTGAATGCAGTCTTCCATTCATCCCCAGGGCTAATACGGACCAAGTTATAGGCCCCACGGAGATCCAATTTAGAGAAAATTTTGGCATGCCGCACTCTCTCCCAGTAACTCAGGGATTAAAGGCAATGGATAACGGTTTCTAATAGTACCCTTATTGAGTTCCCTATAGTCTACGCAGGGTCGCAGAGATCCATCTTTCTTCTTCACAAAGAAGATGGGTGCACCTGCAGGAGATGAAGAGGGGCGTATGAAGCCCTTGGCTAGATTTTCGTCTATGTAATCCTTTAAAGCCTTTAGCTCAGGACCCGCCAGGGGGTAGATCTTACCAAAAGGTATCTCTGCTCCAGGCAACAATTCAATTGGACAATCATATGGACGGTGAGGGGGAAGCTGGTCAGCGTTCTTCTTGTCACATAAATCCACA
>JARQOD010007430.1:0-39233 GCA_033576555.1 Oophaga sylvatica | reverse complement strand
AACTAGACCCAAAGGGAATTACTAATTTTGGGTGAGCACTTTGAACCCCCCAAAGTGTTTCCCACCAATTTTTAAAATCCCCGGGCATGAAAAAAAAAAAATCCTTTTTTTTTCCCCACAAAATTATTTTTTGTCACAATTTTTTTTTTTTTCCCAAGGGTAACGGGGAAAAATTACCACAAAGTTGTTGACAATTTGTCTGAGTTATCCCCCATATTGGGGGGGGACCATGTTTGGGCGCAGGGCAGAGCCGGAAGGGAAGGACCCTTTTGATTTTTTCCCAAACCCCAAAATTTGGGCTGGAATTGATTTGGATGTCATTTGCTTTTGGAACCCCTGAGTGCCTAAACAGTGGAAACCCCCAAAATGCCCTTTTTGGGAAAAACAAACCCCCCTAGGAACTTATCAGATTTTTGATGACTTTGAACCCCCAAGGCTTCACACAAGTTTTAATAAGCCGAAAAAATTTTAAAATCAATTTTTTCCACAAAAATGATCTTTTACCCCAATTTTTTTTTTTTCCAAGGGTAAAAAGACCCAAAAGTTATTGTGCAATTTGTCCTGATGCGCTGATACCCCATATGGGGGGAAAAACCACTTTTGGGGTGCAGGGCAATTTTGGAAGGGAAGGGCCCGTCTGACTTTTTCAACGCAGAATTGGCTGGACGCTGTGTTTTGGAGAGCTCCTGATCTCCCTAAACGGGAAACCCCCATAATTGACACCATTTGGAAAACTAGACCCCTCAAGGAACTTATCTAGATGTGTGGTGAAACTTTAAACCCCCCAGGGTTTCACTAAAGTTTTAACTTTACAGCCTAAAATAAAAAACTTTTTTTTTTTTACAAAAAGATTTTTTCGCCCCAATATTTTATTTTCACAAGGGTAAAGAAAAATTGGAACCCAAAAGTTTTGCCAATTTGTCCGAGTAACTGATACCCAATATGTGGGGGGAAACTACTGTATGGGTGACGTAGGGCCGGAAGGGAAAAAGTGGTGATTTTTGGATTGCGACTTTGATGGAAGGGGTCTGGGGGGGGTCTGTCACATTTGGAGAGCCCCGATGCACCTAAAATGGAAACCCCCACAAGTACCCATTTTGGCAAATAGCCCCACAAGGAATTATCTAGAGTGTGGTGAGTACTTTGAACCCCGAAGTGCTTCACAGAAGTTTAAAAGCACGCCCGTAAAAATAAAAAATCTTTTTTTTTTTACAAAATGATTTTTTCGCCCCCAATATTTTATTTTCAGAAAGGGTTCGGAAAAAATTGGACCCCAAAAGTTTTGCCCAATTTCCTGATACGTTACCCAAATGTGGGAAAACTACTGTATGGGTACACTTTGGGGGTGGAAGGGAATAGTGACTTTTGGATTGCAGACTTTGTGGAATGGTCTGAGGGCGTCATGTGATTGGGAGCCCCTGAGGGCCTAAACAGGGGAAATCCCCAACAATGACCCCATTTTGGAAAATAGACCCCACAAGGAAATTATTTTGGTGTTGGTGAGCGCTATGAAGCCCCAAGTCTTACAGAAGTTTATAATTCACCGTAAAAACAAAAATAATTTTTTTGTACAAAAATATATTTTCGCCCCATTTTTTTATTTTCCCAAGGGAAACAGAAAAATAGGAAAATTGCACAATAATCTTGGGGTCCAGAGTACGCTGAAACCCCATTGTGGGATAAACTACTGTTTGGACCTGGCAGAGCTCAAAGTGAAGGAGCACCGTTTGACTTTTTCAACGCGAATTGGCTGGAATTGAATCAGACCCAGTCACTTTTGGAGGGGCCCCTGATGTGCCTAAACAGCGGAAACCCCCAATTCTAACTCCAACCCTAACCCAACACACCCCTAAACTGGTCCCAACCCAAACCACAAATAACCCTAACACACCCCAATCCCAACCCAACCTAATCCTAACTTTACGCAACCCAACCCTAACTTTAGCCGCAAACCCTAACCCTAATGGGAAAGGAAATAAATACATTTTTTTAATTTTATTATTTTTCCCTAACTAAGGGGTGATAAAGGGGGGTTTGATTTACTATTTATAGGGGTTTTTATGATTGGCACTGTCACCTAAAAGACGCTTTTTATTGCAAAAATAGTTTTTTGAATCGCCACATTTGAGAGCTATAATTTTTGCATATTTTGGCCCACAGAGTCATGTGAGGTCTTATTTTTGCGGTACGAGTTGACGTTTTTATTTGTACCAATTTTTGAGCAGGGTGACATTTTTTGATCGCTTTTTATTTCGATTTTTGGGGGGGTTAGAATGAACAAAAATCAGCAATTCATGAATTTCTTTTGGGGGAGGCGTTTTTATTGTTCCGCGTGTGGTAAAATTGATAAAGCAGTTTTATTCTTCGGGTCAGTACGATTATGGCGATACCTAATTTATATCATTTTTTTATGTTTTGGCGCTTTTATAGAATAAAAACAATTTTATATAAAAAATAATTATTTTGCATCGCTTTATTCTGCGAGCTATAACTTTTTTATTTTTTCGCTGATGATGCTGTATGGCAGCTCGTTTTTTGCGGGACAAGATACGTTTTCAGCGTACCATGTTTATTTATATCGGTCTTTTTGATCGCACGTTATTCCACTTTTTGTTTCGGCGGTATGATGATAAAGCATTGATTTTTTGCTTCGTTTTTTTTTTTTTTTAAGGGGTTCACTAAAGGGGTTAACAGTGGGACAGTTTTATAGGGGGGGTTGTTACGGACGCGGCGATACCAAATATTGTACTTTTATTGTTTTGGTTTTTTATTTACGGAAGAAATTTTTTTTTTTTTGATTTATTTTGGATTTTTTTTTTATAACATGTTTATTTTTATTTTTTTTAACTTTTTTACTTTGTCCCAGGGTGGGACACATCACTGTATTTTATCAAATTCCCTGGTGTGGACAGTGTGCACAGCACACTGTCACACCAGCGATCGCCAGGCAGTGCAAGCAGGCTTCTCAGTGCCTGCTCTCAGCAGGCACTGAGGAAGCCCGCCTCCTCCAGGACCCGGCGCCATCTTGGATCCGGGTCCTGGGAGGGAGGAAAGCCCTCAGAACAGCGCGATCACATCGCGCTGGTCTGAGGGTCTCAGTGGGGCGCGCAGGGAGCCCCCACCCTGCGCGATCCTCCCCTGTGCCCCCAGTCAACCGCGATCATGTTTGATCGCGGTGTGCTAGGGGTTAATGTGCCGGGAGCGGCCCGTGACGCTCCTGACACACAGTCAGGGTGTCAGCTGTGATAATCAAGCTGACACCCGCGGCGATTAGCTGCGCTCCCCTCAGGAGCGCAGCTGTATCGCCTATGACGTATATCCCGTCCATGGGCAGAATGGCACGGGTTTTTATGGACAGGATAGTACGTCTATGTCGAGAGGGGTTAAGACGCCTGTTTTTTACTAGTTTGTTCAACTTGACAAAGACCTTGCTAGGTCAAAACGTGTGTTTTTTTGATGGCTTGAATAAAGTTTTTCTATATACCTCACTGGATGGAGCGCTGTTCCTCTTTTCTTCAGGACATAGCAGCGTCCTTGGTGAGCGCTGCGTGCTGATAGTATGACTGACGCTGTCATGAGCACAGTAGCCGGCTCACTGAGGAGCGTCGGCTGTAGGGACTGGACTGGAGCCTGGCCGACACCATCTATTAAAACAGCTCAGACACTCACCGGGGGTTTGGGGCCGAGGGCTGCGCTGCTCCTGCTGCTCAGTGACTCACTCCTGATGTGTGACAGGGGAGAATACTGTACTGCACTAAGCCCCGCGCTTAGCAGGGATTGGATGCTGGAAAGTCCCGCCCTCCTGTTGCTCAAGCATGGCTGCCTCTCCCAGCTGTCTGTCACAGTGACTCCTGCTCTCTCCACACACACCGCTCACTGCGGGCCCCTCCACTCCGTGCCCTTACACCAGTAAGGTAATTAATCAGAGGCGTAGCTAGGTTTTCGGTTTAGGGGGGCGAAACATCTGAGTGGGGCCCCTAACCAGAGAACCTCAGCAAATGACGCGCTGTTGCCAAAATTAATCTATATATAAAAAGACCAATATTGATATCACCGCCATAGGTCAGTGGTAAATAACACCAGTCCTACAGAACATATAATAGATCATAGCAGAGTTACAGATAATGACTTACCGCTGACTTCTTTCTGATGGAATTGTTCACTTTTCATGTCTTTTCCATCTGGCCCAGACCGACATTGAGGACTCCTCCAGCCAGGACTCGACTACAGAGAATACAACAAAGACACATTTCACTTCTTATTGTCAGCACCGTCACGGTCACCATTGGACTATTCTCAAACCTGCACAAACTCCTCATCCTGCTGATACCCAATACTGAGCCGCTGCTGTCGTATGTGTCCCTATTACTGCACCTGATACCCCAATAACTGAGCCGCTGCTGCCCGTATGTGTCCCTATTACTACACCTGATACTCCAATACTGAGCCGCTGCTGCAGTATTGCCCTATTACTACACCTGGTACCCCAATACTGAACCGCTGCTGCCCTATGTGTCCCTATTACTGCACCTACTGTGTGGTTCTGTGTGACCTCTAAATTCTAAAGCACCCTCTATAATATTAGTAAATGCCAGGTGCATGGGCCCTAGAAAACAGTGCCCACATGTGTCCCCTAGAATGTAATAATGCCCTGTGTGTGCCCCTTTGACGTCAAGTAACAGAGTTCCCTATAACAATAAGCTCCCTATACACAGTTGATGCCCCCTCACTGGATATATACTGACCCCTTAATATCCCCAAACTATTTAATGGCTCCAACACTGTATGATGGCCCCGCCACTTATAATCCCCACACTGTATGATGGCCCCCTAGATAGCCTCCATATAGCATAAACACCAGATAGTCCTCAATATAGTATAATGTACCCCCATAGACAGCCTATGTATTGTAATGCACCCCTATAGCGCCTCTGTATTATAATGCACCCCAACAGACAGCTCTATATTGTAATGCACCCCATAGGCAGTCTTATTTATAATGCACCCATAGCAGTCTTATTTATAATGCACCTCATAGGCAGCCTTATTTATAAATGCACCCAATAGCAGTCTTATTTATAATGTACCCCATAGGCAGCCTTACTTATAATCACCCAATGCAGCCTTACTTGAAATGTACCCCATATGCATTCTTATTTATAATGCACCCCATTAGGCAGTCTTATTTATAATGTACCCCATATGCAGCCTTACTTATAATGTACCCCATATGCAGTCTTATTTATAATGCACCCCCATATGCAGCCGTACTTATAATATGCACCCCCCCTATGCAGCCGTACTTATAATGCACCCCTCCCCCATATGCAGCCGTACTTATAATGCACTCCCCAATATGCAGCCGACTTATAATGCACTCCCTCATATGCAGCCTTACTTATAATGTACTCCATATGCAGCCTTACTTATAATGCACTCCCCCATATGCAGCCATTACTTATAATGCACTCCCCATATGCATCCGTACTTATAATGCACCCCCATATGCAGCCGTACTTATAATGCACTCCCCTATGCAGCCTTACTTATAATGCACTCCCCCTATGCAGCCTTACTTATAATGCACCCCCTTAACAAAATATAAATCCTGTACTCACCTCTCTTGCTCCCGGCTCTGCGCTGCTCACTGCTCTCCCTCTCAGCGTCTGACTGCCGGCGCCGGGCAGTGACGTCATCGCGCCTGCTGTCAGTTGCTGAGAGGGGTTTATGGAGAGGAGGAGCGCTCATCCTTCTCTCTCATGCGGTCAGCTGTATTGGCTAGATGCCGATACAGCTGACCCTGCGATGAAGGCGGGGGGCCCACTGCTGGCACCGGGCCCCCCACTGCCTGCTCAGGCCCCATAGCGGCCGGGCGGCAGAGCAGGGAGAGCGATTATCCCTGCTCTACGCAGAAATAACTGGTCGGCGTGCTGTGCACGCGATACAGTTACAGTAGCGTAGTCCGGGTGGGCCCCCTCTGACACCCCCCCCCAGCTATGCTAATAATGCCTTTTTTTTTTGTATGTTTTTACATGGGGTAGCTTCCTTTGTTTGCACCTAGTTCACATTAGTCTGGATGTGCCATCAGGTTTTTTTGTCTGTCTAATAATGCCTGATGGCGGCCTGCACAGCGGCGCCGGAGGTGGCGGCGGGCCCCGGAACTACCGTGGTGGTAGGTGAAGCACTGCAGCAGGGACTGGCCCCCTTCTAGCCCGGGCCCTGTGGCAGCTGCTTCCCCTGCTTCCACATAGTTCCGCCTTCTATAGTAAATGCCACCTCCCCCATAGGCAGACAGTCAGACACTATAGTATAATGCACCCCTCATAGGCATACAATCAGACTCTATGTATAGTAAACTCATAAAGTCCCATGGCTTCAGTACCACCTCTATGCGGACGATACTCAGATCTACCTCTCTGGCCCAGATGTCACCTCTCTGCTGTCCAATCCCGGAGTGTCTTATCAGCCATATCCTCCTTCTTCACCTTCGTTTCTTAAAACTCAATGTAGACAAAAACAATCATCATCTTTCCTCCATTCATGTATCTTCCCTACCCGATCTATCTATTATGGTAAATGGCATCACGATCTCTCCGCACCTGAAATCCGCTGCCTCGGGAGTAACTCTCGACTCTGCCCTGTCCTTCAAACCACACATACAAACTCTTTGCCACCTCCTGTCGCCTCCAACTTAAAAAACATTTCCAGAAATCCGTCCGTCCTCAGCCCTCATTACAAAAACTCTTGTGCATGCCCTCATCATCTCCTGCCTTGATTACTGCAACACTTTCCTCTGTGGCCTCCCCGTCAACTCTCTTGCACCACTCCAATCTGTCCTCAATTCTGCTGCCCGACCTAATCCACCTCTCCCCTCGCTAAAAAAGAAACAGACGATGTCAGCTTACCCCAATGTTCACGTTGCACATATATCTTCCTCCTCGCACAGATGTGGCAGAGCAACCAGAGCAGATGAAGAGAGAGGGTTTTTCTCCGACCACACATTTCAATTTGTTTTAATACACTATTAGATGTATCTAACAGTCAAATGTCATTTTTTTCAAGGGATTCTACTGAATCCCAGAGCTACACAGCTGTCCCAGATGATTTGCAAATTTCTCCATCAGAGACAGCAATGTCGCTCTACGAACATAAAATGCTGTTAGATTTGCAATACTTAACATAGAATCTAATGCTAATTTGGTTTCAAGCAATACTAAATTTGATACTAATAATCCCAGGTTTTATCCTTTACAAGCTAGACCTTCAGTATTGGATCAATTCCAAGATCTAATAGAAAAAAGAGCTGATTTTCTAAAAAAAGATTCAGGAAAAAAGTATAAAAATTAATCTTACCATACGAGAAAAAATAGCCTTGGAACAATTAAAAAATAACAAGATCTAATCATCAGGAAATCAGATAAAGGAGGATCAATAGTATTGATGAATGCAGACTTTAAAGGAGTTAATCCTGCATAACTTGAATACAGCAATATCTATGTAAAATTATCCATAACCCCACATGTTAAATTTAATCAAAAATTTTTAAGATTAACAGGAGGGTTTTGTGATGAATATTTATGATAAAAAAACAGCAGATTTTCTGTATAACGAGTACCCGTTACACCGCTATATCATGCGTTCCCCTAAAATTCATAAAGAAATTTTTTCCACCCACTTAGACCTATTAGTCTCCGGAATTAACTCTTTAGGAGAAAATTTGGGAGCCTGGGTGGATTTCCACCTTCAACCGTTGTACAAAGTTACCTAGCTTTATCAGAGACACAAAATATGTCCATCTGTCTTGGATGGTTTTTTGTGGGAAGATAATTTTCAATGGTTCTCCTGCGACGTGATTAGTTTATATCCCTCGATAACCGCACTCAGTTGCCCTAAGGATGTCTCAAAATACTATCTTGACAAAATTTAGTCCTTATAGTACAGCAACATAAAGATTTTTGTATCTGCAATAGAATTTCTACTAAATCATAATTATTTCTCATTCGACAATGAATATTTTCTACAAATAAGTGGAGTCAGTATGGGAGCAAAATTCTCCCCTTCCCTGGCTAATATTTCATGTTTTGCTGGGAGGAATTTATTCATATATAATGACAATAACCCAATTCTCACATATAAAATGGTATGGTCGTTATATTGACGATTTATTGTTTATTTGGGGGGGCACCAAGGAAAAAAGTTAGATTGCTTTATTTATTTTAATAACAACGATTTCAATCTGAGATTTACTTATCCTATTTGATAAATCCATGATTAATTTCTTGACCTGACTTTATTGGGGGATTTAATAAAAAGACTATAATATCTCACCGTATTCAAAACCAACAGCATGTAATTCTGTTCTGCAGCAGACTCTTGCCATCCTAGACATTCAGTAATTAATTTACCGTATTGGAGAATTAATAAGATTAAAACGCAACTGTACTGAGAAGCTACTATGCCAAAGAAGTGACAAAAACTCAGAAAAATTCCTCAATCGTGGTTATTCGCATATGATTTTGAATAAAGCGATTAATAAGCCACACATCTGGACAGAAAAGATCTTTGTCACAGAAGGTTAAAAATAATGTAATGCGTAAAAATCACATGCCTTTACCACACAATTTAGTAAGGATATTCTCAAATTACTGCATCATTAAAAAATTATCTCCCGGTATTAAACTCTGACCCCCTTCTTAAAGAAATTATTCTAATAATAATATTCTATTTTCAGCCAAAAAAGCCCTACTCTCCCATAATATTTTATCACCTAGTTTTTTTTTCAAGCAATGACATGACATCTCACACAGGCAACTGGTTAATACAAAAGGCTTCTATAAATGCGGTGCAAATAAATGTAAAGCCTGTATTTGCGAACAAGACACAGAACTTTACTTCGCGCTTGGAGATAAAGTATACCAAATTAATCATTACATAAATTGTAATACCACGTTCGTTGTCATTTAATCGCCTGCTCTAAATGTGATTTACTATATGTAGGATGCACTTCATGCCCTCGAAAGTACGTATCAGGCGGATCTGTCAGATGCAGTTAACCCCCTAGTTACTCATCTCGGCCGTGTCAAACTTTTTCTGCTGAAACACAAAGGTGTTGTTAGTTCATTTAGATTTAATGGATAGAAAAAAGTGTCACAACCGCACCGAGAGGAGATCATAAACCAAACTACTCAGAGAGTCTTTTTGGATCTTTACTCTGGCAACGATCTCCAGCAGGTTTAAATGCCAGATGCGATCCTAATTAAACAATACTAAATCTGAATCAATAGTTCACTTATTGTGAGTCTCTAGCCAATAGTTAACATTTTTAATTTGTGTATATTTTTATGTCACTTATTGCTTTGGTGTTGTCTCAATTTGGTTATGGTAGTTTATGTTTCCACTGCAGCTATTTCTTGTGTTATATTTAATTCTTTTCACATGGGTGCTACACCAGGAGTTTCTTCCCAGGTGTAGTGCGTTACTATTATAAATAACGCTTAGCCTCAGTCAGAGTTAGATCTTGAGAAAGATCTTAACGTCGAAACGCGTTGATCGCTTGCTATATTTTTGTGGACCTGTACTGCTTAAGTATGCGTTTATTTTTAATCACATTTATTAAAGAATTAAATTTTTTATACTATTCTTACTCCACGCTGGCTTTTTCGCCTTCATCTCCCCTCGCACTCCTCTGCTTCTCCCCTCTGCAAATCCCTCCACTGGCTCCCAATTCCCAACGAATCAGTTCAAACTACTAACACTGACCTACAAAGCCGTCCACAACATGTCTCCTCCCTATATCTCTGAACTAATCTCCCAATATCTTCCTTCACGTAATCTTCGATCCTCCCAAGACCTCCTACTATCCTCCACACTTATTCGTTCCTCACACAACCGCCTCCAAGATTTCTCCCGAATATCCCCCATCCTCTGGAATTCCACGCCTCAACATGTACGATTATCCACCACCCTTGGATCCTTCAAACGGAACCTGAAAACCCATCTCTTCAGGAAAGCCTACAGCCTGCAATAACCATTCCGCCTCGCCGCCACCACCTGAGCTGCCGCCTCACCGCCACCACCCTAGCTGCCGCCACGCCGCCACCACCAGAGCTGCCACATCGCCGCCACCACCAGAGCTGCCGCACCCCCGACCTTCTGTTTCTTCCCCATTATCCCGTAGAATGTAAGTCCGCAAGGACAGGGTCCTCTCCCCTCTGTACCAGTCTGTCATTGTAAATTTGTTTACTGTAAACGATATCTATAACTTTGTATGTAACCCCTTCTCATGTACAGCACCATGGAATTAATGGCGCTATATAAATAAATAATAATAATAATAATAATAATAATATAGTATAATGCACCCCATAAAAGCAATAAATCCAATACGCACGTCTCTTCCTTGTTCCTCCGCTGCTCTGAGTGCCCGCCCATCTCCGGACATCGGGCTGCGAGTAGTGATGTCATCGCAACACCCCTGTCAGTGAAAGTGCGATGGCGGGTGGGGGGCCCACTGCTGGCACCAGGCCACTCCTCCTGCTCAGGGGCTCCATAGCAGCCGGGTGGCAGAGCAGAGAGATCAATTCCCTGCTTTGCCACAGAGAGTAGCAGTATGAGTGCGCTGTTCACACACGATACAGTTACAGTAATGTAGCTCCTGATAGGCCCTTAGAGATGCCGGAAACCGCCCCCACTGCTCCCCCGGTAGCTAAGCTACTGGTATGGTTGTGTTTAGTGATGTACGTTATTAGTAATAGAGCCGTGTTCTGCCCAGTCACAGATAGTTAATAGTGACATTAAGAGTTAATGGAAGGGACTAGCCCAGAGTGGGAAGGGCTAAAGTGAAGGGACAGAGAGAGAGTTTCCTGTCAGGAAGTCAGAAAGAGCCCACAATCACACACAGTATAATACAGCCCCCACACAGTAAAATGCAGCTGCCCACACACAGACACACAGTATAGTGCATCCCCCACACACAGTATAATGCAGTTCCCCCACACACACAGTATAATGCAGCCCTCCCACACACAGACACACAGTATAGTGCAGCCCCCACACACAGTATAATGCAGCCCCACACAGTATAGTGCCACCCTCACACACAGTATAATGCAGCCCCCACATGCATAGTATAGTTCAGCCCCAGCAAACACAGTATAATGCAATTCCCCCACACACAGTATAATGCAGCCACCCACACAGTATAATGCAGCCCACACACACAGTATAGTGCAGTCCCCCCACACCGTATAGTGCAGCCCCCCACTCACAGTATAGTGTAGCCTCCACACAAATAATGCAGCCCCCACACACAGTATAATGAAGCCCCACAATGTACACAGTATAGTGCAGTCCCCCCACACAGTATAAAGCAGCCCCCACACACAGTATAGTGCAGCCCCCCACACTCAACACAGTATAGTGCAGTTCCCCCACACACAGTATAGTGCAGCAGACACACACACACAATACAGTATAGTGCATTTCCCCACATGCAGTATAGTGCAGCAGACACACACACAATACAGTATACTGTATTCCCCCACATGCAGTCTAGTGCAGCAGACACACACAACACTGTTTTCAGTCCCCATCATTCCACTGAGACTGCCCTGACCAAAATTACTAATGACCTACTTACAGCCAAAGCTAACGGACAATACTCTATACTCCTGCTTCTAGAACTATCCTCTGCTTTCGACACAGTTGACCACTGCCTCCTACTACAGATCCTCTCCTCCTTTGGCATCAATGACCTCGCCCTATCCTGGATCTCCTTATACCTTTCCATTCAGCGTCTCCCACTCCCACACTACCTCCTCATCCTACTCGCTCTGTGTTGGAGTCCCCCAAGGCTCTGTTCTAGAACCCCTACTCTTCTCAATTTATACACTTGGCCTGGGACAACTCAAAGTCCCATGGATTCCAGTACAACCTTTATGTTGATGACACGCAGATCTACCTCCCTGGCCCAGATGTCACCTCTCTGCTGTTCAGAATCCCGGAGTGACTATCAGCCATATCCTCCTTCTCCTCTCGCTTCCTCAAACTCAATGTGAACAAATCTGAACTCATCATCTTTCCTCCATCTCACAGATCTTCCTTACCTGATCTATCACAATTAATGACATCACGCTTTCCCCCATACCTGAAGTCCGCTGCCTCGGAGTAACCCTTCACTCTGCCCTGTGCTTCAAACAGCACATTCACGCTCTTTTCAACTCCTGTCGCTTCCAGGTCAAAACTATCTCCAGAATCTGTCCTTTCCTCAACCCTCAATCTACTAAAATGCTTGTGCACGCCCTCATCATCTCCCGCCTCGACTACTGCAACATTTTCTGTGGCATTCCTGCTAGAGTTGACGAAACAGGTCGGTCAGATTAAAAAAAGACCGACTTTCACCAAAGTCGGGTTTCGCCGAACGAAACCCGACCATAGCGTGAGGTCGGCCATGCGTTCGGCGACCGAGCGCCAAAGTCGGTTTTCCCATAATGCTTGAAGGGCTTTTTCTCAGCCAATGAGCAAAGACGCACACTGTGGGCAACGCAATGACATATGCAGCGGTCACCACCATCTTAGAGAAGGGCATTGCTGTGATTGGCTTGCTTTGTGTGGCATCACAGTGTATATAAAAGCCCTCACGCCGACCACCATTTTACTTCTGCCAATCTTAGCGTAGGGAGAGGTTGCTGGCGCTGGTTCTCAGTAGGGAGAGCGTTAGGCAGTAAAAAAAACAGTAATTCTGTGCTTGTACTGATAGCGATTAGCTGTACAGTTAGTGTGCAGTGACAGGGGAGGATTTTGTTGTGTGCAGCAGCGCTGGTTATTAGGCTGCCTGCCAATGACAGGGGAGGAATTGCTTGTGTGGAGCAGCAGAGCTGATTATTAGGTTGCTGTTTGACAGTGAGAGGGGAGGAATTTCTTGTGTGCAGCAGCAGAGCTGAATATTAGTCTGCCTACCAGTGACAGGGGAGGAATTTCTTGTGTGCAGCAGCAGAGCGGATTATTAGGCTGCCTGCTAGCTGTATTGCTGTGTGTACACTGCTGTTCAGAGTGCTTTTTAACACAGCACCTACACAGCACTAATACTTTTATTCTTTTTTTCTGCACAGTTACCAAGCGTTCATTTTTTCCCACACCGTATAGACCTGTATGCTCCTCACACTACCGTATACCGGCTGGTATCACGGACAAATACATGCTGACTATCTGTGTGTGACTCCGGAAATATATACGGAGATTTCAATTTTCCCTAAAACCGTATACAGCTGGTATCTTCTGACACAGTACCGTTTTTCTGCCTTGTGTATTACGGTCAAATCCATACTGAGAGAGGGTCTGTGTGATACTCCTCAAATATATACGGAGATTAAAAATTACCCCAACACAGTATACAGCTGTACGCTACTGATACAGTACACTTTTTCAGCTTTTCATATTATAGTGTAATCTATACTGAGCCCTTGAGCATGTGTGTTACTCCTGAAATATATATGTAGATTTAAAATTACCCCAACACTGTATACAGTTGTACGCTAATGATACAGTACACTTTTTATGCTTTTCATATTGTGGTGTAATCCATACTGAGCCTGTGAGAGCCTGTGTCTGACTCTGGCAAAATATACGGAGATTTACAATTACCCCAAAACTGTATACAGCTGTATGCTTCTAATACATTACCCTTTTTCTACTTTTTACATTCTGGTATAATCCATACTGAGCCTGAAGCGTCAGTGTCTGCCTATTGAAATATATACAGAGATTTAAAATTACCCCAACACTGTATACAGCTGTACGTTACTGATACAGTACATTTTTTCTGCTTTTCATATTGTGGTGTAATCCATACTGAGCCTGTGAGCGTGTGTGTTACTCCTGAAATATATATGGAGATTTAAAATTACCCCAACACTGTATACAGCTGTGCGCCACTGATACAGTACACTTTTTATGCTTTTCATATTCTGGTGTAATCCATACTGAGCCTGTGAGCATGTGTGTTACTCCTGAAATATATACAGAGATTTCAAATTACCCCAACACTGTATACAGCTGTTCGCTACTGATACAGTACACTTTTTATGCTTTCATATTGTGGTGTAATCCATACTAAGCCTGTGAGAGCCTGTGTCTGACTCTGGCAAAATATACAGAGATTTACAATTACCCCAACACTGTATACAACTGTGCCCTTCTAATACATTACCCTTTTTTTACTTTTTACATTCTTGTGTAATCCATACTGAGCCTGAGAGAGTCAGTGTCTGCCTCCTGAAATATATACGGAGATTTAAAATTACCCCAACACTGTATACAGTTGTACGTAACTGATACAGTACACTTTTTCTGCTTTTCATATTGTGGTGTAATCCATACTGAGCCTGTGAGCGTGTGTGTTACTCCTGAAATATATACGGAGATTTAAAATTACCCCAACACTGTATACAGCTGTGCGCTACTGATACAGTACACTTTTTATGCTTTTCATATTCTGGTGTAATCCATACTGAGCCTGTGAGCATGTGTGTTACTCCTGAAATATATACAGAGATTTCAAATTACCCGAACACTGTATACAGCTGTTCGCTACTGATACAGTACACTTTTTATGCTTTTCATATTGTGGTGTAATCCATACTAAGCCTGTGAGAGCCTGTGTCTGACTCTGGCAAAATATACAGAGATTTACAATTACCCCAACACTGTATACAACTGTGCCCTTCTAATACATTACCCTTTTTTTACTTTTTACATTCTTGTGTAATCCATACTGAGCCTGAGAGAGTCAGTGTCTGCCTCCTGAAATATATACGGAGATTTAAAATTACCCCAACACTGTATACAGTTGTACGTAACTGATACAGTACACTTTTTCTGCTTTTCATATTGTGGTGTAATCCATACTGAGCCTGTGAGCGTGTGTGTTACTCCTGAAATATATACGGAGATTTAAAATTACCCCAACACTGTATACAGCTGTGCGCTACTGATACAGTACACTTTTTATGCTTTTCATATTCTGATGTAATCCATACTGAGCCTGTGAGCATGTGTGTTACTCCTGAATATATACGGAGATTTCAAATTACCCCAACACTGTATACAGCTGTACGCTACTGATACAGTACACTTTTTCTGCTTTTCATATTGTGGTGTAATCCATACTGAGCCTGTGAGCGTGTGTGTTACTCCTGAAATATATACGGAGATTTAAAATTACCCCAGCACTGTATATGGCTATACGCTTCTGATACAGTACACTTTTTTGCTTTTTATATTCTGGTGTAATCCATACTGAGCCTGTGAGAGTCTGTGTCTGTTACTCCGCAAATATATAAGGAGATTACAATTTTTCACTTTCACCTTATACAGCTGTATGCTTCTGATACAGTACCATATATCTGCTGGTGTTTTGGGTACATCTTCAGAAACATGAGGAAGTATGGTGGAAGAGGCCGCGCATGTGGGTGTGGGGGGCCAGCTGGTACTGATGGTGGTGGTGGTGGTGCATCTGTGTAGCCCAGCTGCACTCGGTTACACATATCCTAGAAGGGTGCATGAAGGATTCGTCCACTAGAGGTCTCACTACATACACACACCTTCACCCGTCCTCAGTCCACCAGAGGGAGCCCTGATTGGGATATAAAAGGGGGTGAAGGCAGGAAGTCAGTCAGTTCAGAGCTGAGTGAGTCTGCAGTCTGAAGAGCTGAGTGAAGTGAAGTTGAGTCTGCAGAGCAGATCTGTTCAGTCTAGCTGAGAAGTCTAGCAAATCAGGCTAGAGAGCTAAGAGAATGCCGACGCTCTGGAGAGCGGCAGAAGAGGCAGCCCACTAACTGCCAGTGTGTCTAACTTTGTGAGGGCCCGAGTAGGCCAGAGGCAAGAGGAGAGTAGAAAAGGGGCAGAGGAGCCTTACCAGCTCACCCCAGCAAGTACAAACCGGACCCCGGGTCCGAGCCTACAGGGATTTCCATGACCCAGTAGGAGACAACCGGAATTCCTGGAGGACTACAGGTCCCAGGAGAACCACGGAGCTGATATGTAACAGGGCCAGGGGACACAGAGATACGATAAGCAGGGAAAGTGTACTCCAGGAGAAGGTCCTACCACAAAGTCAGCCGGTGCAGGACAGAGACTAAGTTAGGCCCAGCTACAGGCAGGCCAGAAAATCATTACAGAAAGGCAAGGAACAGGAGGCCTTATACCTGCTCAGTGGGAGAATCTGGATGCGCACCCTTCACCCTACAGTGCTCCGGGATGAACCTGCACCATCTCCAGTAAAGGTACCAAAGTGACTTGTGTGTGTGTCCACCTTCTTGTTCCTGCCCTGCCGGATTCCCTCCGTCCTACATCCCTACACCTTATGCTGCCTTGAAGGCCTGCTCCACCTGTGGGGAGCGATACCACCCTAGCTGCCATAACACCGGCCTCAGTGGACTGCTGCAGCGCTGGTGATTCTCACTAGACACCACAGGTGGCGTCACGATCTACTGACATTCTCCCCTGTAAATATTCCCCTTTTTGAAGGTGAGCGCCCAGGGCCACGGACAGAGCCGTGTCCGCCGTGATATTCCCCATTGAGATCAACGAGCTCGGGTCCGAGTTCCCCAACAGTCCCAGGGCGGCTCATCTGACTGGCGTCACGAACAGGATTGCGTGCCACGCAGCAACGGAAGAAGTGGTGCCCGTTACTGCCGGGTACTGTGCGCTTTACTAAAAGACTGTATCTTGTATAGTGGTGAAGATTTCCCGCCATTGTCAGCCATTATCGTGTCACCGCGGGAAAACTAGGAGGCGTACCTGCAAAAAGCGCGCTGAGTTCTGGACACGCCCCCACGCGCTGACGCGGTGGCAGGTCCTGACAAGGAGCTCCAGTGAACGCTCTGATGTCAGAGCGCCGGCGACGCAGGTCCTTCAAGCAACTGTGCCCTGCGGAGCTGCAGCCTAGAGAGGAAGGTAGGCCACAGTTCACTAGGGGGGCACCAGAATGTCACAGCCCTCGTCCAGCGGCACGGCCTAAGCCGACAACCCTGATGATCAGCCCTCGACCGCTACCATGCCGGCCGCAGCAGCCGCCCCCTCACCTGGGCCTGTGGCCCCGATAGTACCGCTGACACTGCCATACATGCCTGGAGCAAAGTGGCTTCCCCAGTACAGCGGAAAGCCAGACACCCTGTCAGGATTCAAGTGCAAAATATGTAGCATACTGGACATGTACTCTATGTCAGATAAGCAAAGGGCTGCAGTAGTAGTGGGACAATTAACTGGCGCTGCGTGAGAGAAGCGGAAACGTGGTCGGCTGCAGACCAGGAGTCAGTGCATGCAATTTTCTTAAAGCTACAGACTATCTTTGAGGACCGCACTGAAACAGATCTCCGGATGAGGTTTTACCAATGTTCCCAGAAATCAGATGACAGCATTAGGGACTATGCCTGCCGACTCCAAGGGGCGCAATTTTCCTGAAGTTACAGACCGCCTTTGAGGACCGCACTGAAACAGAATGAGGTTCTACCAATGCTCCCAGAAATCAGAGGACAGCGTGCGGGATTATGACTGCCGTTTACAAGGGGCCCTGCGAGCTCTCAAACAGGCTAATCCCATGAGCGTCACCAATGAGAATAAAATGCTAAAGGAACAATTTGTACGGGTACTGAGGTCCCAAGCAGAAAGCAGGACTGTGCGTTGGTGGTCCTTGGATCATCCAGATGCTACCTTTGATGCCCTTAAGGACATGGCTATAAAGGGACTGCAACCCCTGGAGACAGCAAATACGGCAACCCAATGATACCAGGGTGAGGCTACTCCATCGCCAGCAGCCCCCACCTTTTCCCAGCTGGTTGCTGAAGCCAAAGCGCAGGCAGCGTCCCCTACTGAGCTGGGCTGTCTGCGCTCAGAAATGCACCAGCTGACCAAAAACCTAGCCACTGTAATGAGTGCCCTGCAACTGCGGACGGAACCGGAGACAGAAGGAAAGATCCTGCTAGCCGACTGCCCTGAGGACGTCCCCTGGATGAAAACGAAGGAGAAGGAGGACATCACCACCCCGGAGGAGGACAACGCCACCCCAGGAAGGACCAACGACCAGCGCCATCCTCACTGAGGGATCGTCTGCTACCGCTGCTAGAAGGAAGGTCACACCGCACGCCAGTGTCCTTTAAAAGAGCAAACCCTGGGTCTGTGTTAAATATTAATTATTAGTTATGGATTTATTCTACACTCAATTCTGTACTGAGCACATTGACTTTCAGCTGACATTACACATGCTATTTCTGTATGGTAAATTGTCATCCCCATATATAGAGACCATGTAATTTAAGGGACATATATACACTGTGTTCCAAATTATTATGCAAATGATATTTTCTTAGATTTTCCCAAATTACCTATATGAATTTCAGTCATTGTAATTTTCCAGTCAAATAACTATTAGAGTACAATTGAAAGGTTTTTGTACAAACTGCCTATGATAACAGTATATTTTTTAAAAAATAAAACACTCAAACTGCACTCAAAATGCATGTTCCAAATTATTATGCACAGCAGAGTTTTCAACCTTTTCATTTTAATAAAGAACAAAAAAATGGTCATTTTTGAAATTATAAACATTAGCAGGTTATTACAAACTGAAATCAAACAGTTTTCAACTCAAAACTTTATTCTAGGTATGTTACATTTGCACATAGGACCCCTTGTTGGAAAGGAGCTTCTGAACTCTCTCGTCCATTGAATTTGTCAGGTTTTGGATGGTTTCTGCTTCATTTGTTTTGCATGAGGACAGAATACCCTCCCAGAGCTGTTGCTTAGATGTGAACTGCCTCCCGCCATCATAGACACTCCTTTTGATGATGCTCCAGAGGTTCTCAATGGGGTTGAGGTCAGGGGAGCATAGGGGCCACACCATAAGTTTGTCCCTTTTTATGCCCATAGCAGCCAGAGATGCAGATGTGTTATGTGCACCATGAGACGGTGCATTAGCATGCATGAAAATGATCTTGCTGCGGAATGCACGGTTCTTCTTCTTGAAACATTGCAGGAAATGCTGTTTGAGAAACTCAGCATAACACTATGGAGTTCATCTTTACCCCTTCAGGGATCCTAAAGGGGCCGACAATCTCTCTCTGTTATGATCTGCTACAAGCACTAAGGAAAGGTGGGAATTCTGTCCCTACAATAGGACTGAGCTGGATCCCTACAATGTAACGGGGAACCTGATCCTGCGACCAGACCCGCTAAAGTCCTCAGCTAGTCTGAACGAAGACCTATAGTTGCGAGGGAGGAATCCCTACAAGATCTAGGGACTGGGTGAAAAGGTGGACACCTCCTAACAGAAAGTGTAGCAGGGATAATTAAACAGAAAACAAATTACTACGAGATCCTAAGATCAAGCAAAACTGACAGAGTAAGGCACCTAAGCACCCGGCTAGCTTAAGAGTAGATAATACAATGAAGTCCAGCAAAGCCAGAAGGGCGGAGCCAGACTAAATAGGGAAAAAAGGTCATGTGACAGCAAACTGAAACAAAATCTGACAAGAGGGTTATAACAGTACCCTCCCTTCAAAGAGGATCCTCCGGATCCCCTATGATTTAGCTTATCCGAAAATCTCTTGTGAAACGCTCTGAAAAGTCTAGATGCAGAAACATCATCCGCCCTCACCCATGAGTTATCCTCGGGTCCATAACCCTTCCAAGCGACGAGGTACTGCAAACCCCCTCTATACCGTCTAGAATTTAGGATGCGAGAAATCTCATATTGCCCGTCCTCCACCACCAGGGGAACAGTGGCCGAGACGTCTCCATCTGAGACCTCAGCTTTTTTCAAGAGAGAAACATGAAACACCGGATTAATCTTCCAGGAGGTAGGAAGCTCCAACTTAACAGCAGATTTGTTATGATTCGGTAACTGAGGAGTGCAGGCAAAAAGGCAATACACCAGAGCAGTTGGAATCTATGAGATTGCAGTACCCTGACTAACCACCACAACTAGAGGCAGCCGTGGAGCGTTCCTACGTTGGTCCTAGACGCCTCGTCACAGCCTGAGAAACTAACTACACCTAAAGATAGAAATAGGAAAGCTATCTGCCCCGGAGCAGAACCCCAAAGATAATAGCAAGCCCCCAAACATGTAATGGCGGTTAGACAAGATGAAATACTGACACAGACAGAAAATAGTATGAGCAAACGTTGGGGCCCAAACTAACTAAATAGAAAAGGATAGGAAGGGTACTTACTGCAATCCCAAAAAAACCCTGAAAGCACCAACTCTACTAATTTCAAAAAACACCTGAGATCACACGACCTCTACCACCTAAATTAGCTCTCTGGTGTAACAAAATCAAAACAGCAGCCACTGAAAAAACTGGAAAAAGCAAAAGTACAAACATCAGTGGCTGAACTAAACTGAGAGGGCAAAAGCCCCCGGAGGGGACCCAGAAGGCCCCCACAGAAGTGCAGGACAAAATGCAAAAATAAAGCACAGAAACAAAAAGAAGAAAATGTCTTATCTGTTAGAAAGAGATGCAGACACGACACAGCAGGCTACAAGGGAAACTGGAATCAAGGATTCAGACCAGAACAATTGATCACCGGCAACCCTGATGGGAAGGTGACTCCCTTATATAAGACCAGTCAGTAACACCTGATTCCCAGTCCTCACAATCTTCACTGAACAGACCAGTACCGCTTGTAACCACCAGAGGGAGCCTCTGCTCAGAACTCATCTTAAACCCATTCACAACACAGATTGGTTAATAACCTGAAGCACCTTAAAGGGCCCTACAAACTTGGGATCCAATTTCTTAGACGGAATCCTCAAGCACAGATTCTTAGAGGACAACCAAACCATGTCACCAATAGCAAACAAAACCTCTTGTCGTTTTCTATCAAAATACACTTTGGATCTTTTGTTAGCCTCCTGAAGATTACCACGCACATCAGTCCAAACTCTCTCCAAAACACCAGAAAAATTCTCCTCTTCAGGTACAGCCGATCCCAACTTGGAAAATGACCCAAATGACGGATGTCTCCCAGAACAACAAAAAAAAGGCGAACAACCAGCAGAAGCGGATGTATGGTTGTTAAGAGCAAACTCAGCAAGTGGCAGAAACTCAGACCACCCCTCTTGATTATCAGTCACAAAACAACGCAAAAACTCCTCAACATCCTGGTTTTTCCTTTCTGTCTGGCCATTAGACTCCGGATGAAATCCGGATGAAAACGACAAATGAACTCCCAACCTGTCACAAAAGGCGCGCCAAAAACGAGCCACAAACTGAGGTCCCCTATCAGAAACAATGTCAGTAGGAACACCATGTAGTCTGACTATTTCCTTGACAAAGGCCTTAGCGAGAGTCTTAGCGCAGGGCAATTTGATGAAAGGAACCAAGTGACACATATTGCTAAAATGGTCCACGACCACCCAGATGACAGTGAAACCCTCAGAGGGGGGAAGGTCAGTAATAAAGTCCATAGCCAAATGTGTCCAAGGTGCACTAGGAAGCTCCAGAGGGCAAAGAAACCCCGCAGCAGGAGTATGAGAAGACTTAGATCTAGCACACACAGTGCATTGACGTACCCACTTAATGACTTCCTTCTGCCATCCTGGCCACCAAAAACTGCGACCCACAAGTCTCTTGGTCTCAGAGATTCCAGGATGACCTGCCAAGCGAGAGTCATGACATTCACCAAACAAATCTCTCCTCAGGGTACCAGGCACAAACAACCTCCCATGAGGCATGTTAGATGGGGCATTCTCCTGTGCTTTAAGAATCTCATCTTCCAACACGGAGTCCAAAACAGCAATAACAACCCCCTCTTGCAAGATGTTTTCCTCCTCCTCCTCAGTACCCACCATAGGAGAAAAGCTGCGAGACAAAGCATCAGCTTTAACATTTTTAGTACCTGGGATATAAGTAACGGTAAAATTAAACCGTGAGAAAAACAGTGCCCACCTAGCCTGACGGGCATTCAAGCGTTTGGCAGCATCAAGGTAGATCAGATTTTTATGATCGGTGAAGACTTGAACGGGAAATTCCGCTCCCTCCAAAAAATGACGCCAGTGTTCAAATGCGAGTTTAATTGCCAACAATTCCCGATTACCGATATCATAATTTAGTTCAGACTCAGAAAATTTCTTTGAAAAAAAAGCACAGGGATGTACTCCATCCGTCTTTTCCTGAGACAACACTGCGCCGACCCCCACAGAAGAAGCATCAACCTCAACCAAAAATGGTTTAGTCACATCAGGCTGCGTAAGGATGGGAGCAGAGCTGAACCTCTCCTTTAGCAACACAAAAGCCTCAATGGCCTCAGTAGTCCACTGAACCGCATCAGCACCTTTCCTGGTGAGATCGGTCAGAGGTTTGGCAATCACAGAAAAATCTTTTATGAATTTTCTATAATAATTGGCGAACCCCAAAAACCTCTGTATTGATTTCACACCAATAGGTCTAGGCCAATCCTGCACAGCTTGCACTTTCACCGGATCCATCTCAAAACCTTCACTGGAGACAATGTAGCCCAAAAAAACTAAGTCTCTGTACAGCGAACTCACATTTTTCTAGTTTGGCAAAAAGTGAATTATCACTCAGTAACTGTAATACTTCACGCACACTCCTCCAATGAGACTCCAGATCCGGTGAATAAATCAAAATGTCATCCAAATACACAACCACACTTCTGTCGATCAAAGGTCTAAGGATGTCATTAATAAGATTCTGAAAAAATGCCGGAGCACTGGAAAGTTCAAAAGGCATAACCAGATTCTCAAAATGACCCAGTGGAGTGTTAAACGCAGTCTTCCATTCATCCCCCTCCTTCATGCGCAACAAATTGTATGCCCCTCGAAGATCAATTTTAGAGAACCACTTGGCCCCCACTAACTGGTTAAACAAATCAGGAATCAATGGCAGTGGGTAAGGATTGCGTATAGTAATCTTATTAATCTCACGAAAGTCTAGACAAGGCCGTAAACCGCCGTCCTTTTTTTTAACAAAAAAAAATCCAACCGCCACAGGAGATTTGGAAGGCCTAATGTGACCGGCGGCCAAGCTTGTCTGTATGTATTCCTCCAAAGCCTTTCTCTCAGGAATAGTCAAATTAAATAAACGACTTTTAGGAAGAGTCGCTCCAGGGACAAATTCAATCGCACAATCATAATCTCTATGAGGAGGCAATACCTGCGATTCCTTATCAGAAAAAACTTTCCAAAAATCCTGAATAGGTACAGGTAACTCCCCCTTAACTACAGCAGCAATACGCCCTTACAACACTTGTCATAACAATTGGGACTCCAGGACTTAATTTCATTGGTAGACCAATCCAGTACTGGATTGTGCAATTTTAACCAGGGTAACCCCAAAATCACCGGTGAGGGCAAATTATTCAAAACTACCAAATCCAAATTCTCTTGATGAACACCATTAATAGTAAGAGGAAATTCACAGATATGATGAGTAACATTTTTCAAGTGAGAACCATCCACAGACACCACATTAATAGGGGAAGACAGAAGTTTGGGTTTTAATTTTAGTTTTTCCAAAAATTTCCCATCAATCACATTGAGAGTTGAACCACAATCCACAAATACCCGAAACTCCATTAATTCCTCCTCACCAGCAGTGGTAGCAGAAAGAAAGACACCTTTATTGTTTAAACAAGCTATACGGGCAAAACTGACCTCATTTTTTTTTTTTTCTCTTTATTCATTCGAAGCGCACAGTTCTTAATGAAATGCTCAGATTTACCACAGTAGAAACACAAACCTTGAGCAAATCTGCGTTCTTTTTCTCGAGAGTGAGGTGTCGTTGCTCCAATTTCCATCGGCTCTCCAATGTCAGTACATTCCTTCTCCAAACTTGGAGCTGACAAGGCAGATTTACTCTCATTAACCCTTGCACGCAGTCTCCTATCCACCCGTATGGCTAATTGCATAGCCTCTTGCAAGTTACCAGGTATAGGATAAGCAATCAGCAAATCTTTAACCCTTTCACTTAACCCTGCAAGAAATAAACTTTTCAAAGCTGAATCGTTCCAGCCCACCTGTGTGGACCACCTTCGGAAGTGAGTACAATATTTTTCCACATTACCTGATCCCTGTCTCAAACGTCTCAATTCTGTCTCAGCTGATGAAACACGATCCGGATCGTCATATAACAACCCCAAAGCAGAAAAAAAACTATCCACAGATCTAAAGCATGGATCACTAGGCTGCAGAGAAAAGGCCCAGTCCTGAGGTTCTTTGCGCAAAAGTGACATTATGAACCCTTTGCGCTGTGATTCATCACCAGAGGATCTGGGTCTCAAATGGAAATACAACAAGCAAGCATTTTTAAAAGAAAAAAAATCTTGTTCACCAAAAAATAAATCAGGCAAACGTACCTTTGGCTCCACGAAATGTGCTCCAGAACAACTACTCACGTGTTGCTGGATTTCAGCCACCTCCAGAGAGAGACCCTGCAGGCGTTCAGCCAAATCCCGAACCGACACCATGATGGAAAACAGAAAATCTTTCCTTAGAGATTTTTTTTTTTTTCTCTTTGGCTGGACTTACTGTTATGATCTCTACAAGCACTAAGGAAAGGTGGGAATTCTGTCCCTACAATAGGACTGAGCTGGATCCCTACGATGTAACGGGGAACCTGATCCTGCGACCAGACCCGCTAAAGTCCTCAGCTAGTCTGAACGAAGACCTATAGTTGCGAGGGAGGAATCCCTACAAGATCTAGGGACTGGGTGAAAAGGTGGACACCTCCTAACAGAAAGTGTAGCAGGGATAATTAAACAGAAAATAAATTACTACGAGATCCTAAGATCAAGCAAAACTGACAGAGTAAGGCACCTAAGCACCCGGCTAGCTTAAGAGTAGATAATACAATGAAGTCCAGCAAAGCCAGAAGGGCGGAGCCAGACTAAATAGGGAAAAAAGGTCATGTGACAGCAAACTGAAACAAAATCTGACAAGAGGGTTATAACACTCTCCCCATGATTCCAGCCCAAAACATTACTCCACTCCTCCTTGATGGCGCCGTAGCCGTGTTTGCATGGGTGTCCATCAACCAGCCATCCTCCTCTCCATCCATCTGGACCATCGAGCGTTGCACGGCACTCATCGGTGAACAAAACAGTTTTGAAGTCAGTCTTCATGTATTGTTTGGCCCACTGAGCCGTTTCTGCTTGTGTGCAGTGAATAGAGGAGGTCGACAGGATTGCTTACGCACAGCTGCAAACCTCTGAATGACCCTGCATCTTGTTGTTCGGGGGATGTTGGAGGCACCAGCAGCTACAAAAACTTGTCTGCTGCTATGACAAGGCTTTTTTGCCGCTGCTCTTTTAACCTGACGTAATTGCCTGTAGGTAAGAGTCCTCAATTTTCCCTTATCAGCACGCACATGTGTGTACTGTGAATCAGCTACATACTTCTTGATTGTGCGATGATCACGATGAAGTGTCTTGGCAATGTTGATTGTAGTCATGCCTTGACCTAAACACTCCACAATTTGTTGCTTCTCAGCAGCCGACACATCCTTTTTTTTTTCCCATTTTGTCAGAAAATGTAGGCTGCTTAATAATGTGGACAGCCTTCTTAAGTAGTCTTGCCTTTCATTGGACACACCTGCCAAACTAATTAGCACAGGTGTCTGCAATTGCTTACAGTGATATAAAGAGCCCTGACACACATTACCATCAATGAGTTTAACTGACAAACAAAAAAATTCTTACCTTATCACTCCTAAACAATTTTTGCATAATAATTTGGAACACAGTGTATAATGACTACACGAAGGGAGGGGGTCGCTCTTTCACTCTCTTCAGACACATGGGACATTTTACGAGAACACTAAGGTGAATGGACAGCTGCTATGTAACCACGTGTTGCTTCCTTAGACGCGGCTGATAGAGAGAGATGTCATTTACCATTCAAGACACCAAGGAAAGAAGTGTACAAGCTTTGCTATGGACAAATAGACAATCTCTTCGTAACTATTTCACTCATTTTATGTTTTCCTGAAATGATGTTTTTTGATGGACAGTCCAATAAAACACTACATTTTTTTTATAAGAAACATTGTGACATTTTCTTTAGAGTATCGCATCTGGTAACAAGTCCTGGAAAAATATATGAAATTAAGAATTTTTAACAGTCTGAGGGCCAGCTCCCAGGAATAGACTCATCAGGCCCCTCAGACTGGCACCGCAGATTTGTGGGAGGAAGACCTTTCCTGTCCATCATACTGGACGGGATCGCAATACCTGCCCTGCTGGACACCGGATCCCAGGTAACCATCATACCTGATATCCTTTATAACCGTTACTGGTCTATGGACAACCTCCAACCCCCAAACTCTGACTTTGCAGTATACACCTCTAATGGCCTCCCTCTTGACTTACTGGGGGCTAAAAACATAGATGTAAAAGTGGGAAGGGTGGAGTTAAAGGACCAGGGACTTATTGTAGTAAAAACTGTCAATGAGGAAAATGGACTGAATGTGGTTCTAGGTACTAACATTATTGGTAACTGTTTGGAGGAGGTTGTGTTCTTACTCCAACAGCTCGCCGATGTTGCCAGACCAGAGCGAAAGAAAGCGATCCAGAAGGAGATCCGGACCCTGATGTGCCAGCAGCAAGTGGAACTGACCGGTGGTGAGATTGGTAATGTACGGGTAACAGACCCGAACCCCATTGTGATACCCCCAATGAGTGAAATGCTTATTTGGTGTAGAGCAGCAATAGGTCTGAGAGGACAGAGCTACCAAGCAGTAGTAGAACCCCTTTGTTCAGAACACAGACCTACACTCTTAACTGCCAGAGGGGTAGTGGAGGTACGCAATGGGAGGGTGCCAGTGCGTCTTCTCAACTGGGGGGAAGATGAAGTCAAATTACCACGTTATGCCACTGTTGCCAAGTTACATGCTGTAGATAATAACTCCATTCACACAAAGGAGTCCTTAGCCTCCTCAAAACCAGTGGAGGATAATGGCCCGGCAACCAAGGTGGCAGATTGGTGGCAGCAGACCCATGTTGGGACAGACACCACTCCAGCTCACCAGAAACAGGGGGTACATCGGGTGGTCCAGGAATATGCACAGGTATTCAGCAAACACCCACTTGACTTTGGGAAGATTAAGGGAGTGCAACATCACATCCCCACAGACAACCATCCCCCCATTAAGGAACGGTACAGGCCTATACCTCCAGCACACTACCAGAAAGCCAAGGAGATGTTGCAGGACATGAAAGAGGCAGGGGTGATAAGGGATAGTTATAGTCCCTGGGCAGCTCCCCTAGTTCTAGTCAGGAAAAAGGATGGAAGCATGAGAATGTGTGTAGATTACAGACAAGTAAATCGCATTACACATAAAGATGCATACCCTTTTCCACGTATTGAGGAATCTCTGGCTGCCCTAAAGTCTGCTAATTACTTTTCCACCCTTGACCTCACTAGTGGGTACTGGCAAGTAGCTGTGGCTGAGAAGGATCAGGAGAAGACGGCCTTCACCACCCCGATGGGACTCTGTGAGTTTGACAGAATGCCGTTTGAACTCAGCAATGCCCCGGCACGTTTCAGAGAGTGATGGAGTGCTGCCTGGGACACCTCAACTTCGAGACTGTGTTACTATACCTGGACGACGTAATGTGTACTCCAAAACGTATGAAGATCACTTGAAGCACCTGGCGGAGGTATTCGAGTCACTGTTACAGTATGGGATGAAACTGAAGCCTTCAAAGTGCCACCTGCTCAAACAAAAGGTACAGTACCTTCGACATATTGTCAGCTCAGAGGGAGTAGTGCCCGACCCCGAGAAGGTCACCGCCATCCAGAAGTGGCCGGTGTTATGATCTGCTACAAGCACTAAGGAAAGGTGGGAATTCTGTCCCTACAATAGGACTGAGCTGGATCCCTACGATGTAACGGGAAACCTGATCCTGCGACCAGACCCGCTAAAGTCCTCAGCTAGTCTGAACGAAGACCTATAGTTGCGAGGGAGGAATCCCTACAAGATCTAGGGACTGGGTGAAAAGGTGGACACCTCCTAACAGAAAGTGTAGCAGGGAAAATAAAACAGAAAACAAATACTAAGAGATACTAAGATCTAGCAAAACTGACAGAGTAAGGCACCTAAGCACCCGGCTAGCTAAAGAGTAGATAATACAATGAAGTCCAGCAAGGCCAGAAGGGCGGAACCAGACTAAATAGGGTAAAAAGGTCATGTGACCAGCAAAGTGAAACAAAACCTAACAAGAGGGTTCTAACAGTACCCTCCCTTCTAAGAGGATCCTCCGGATCCCCTAGGACTTAGGCTTATCCGGAAACCTCTTGTGAAACGCTCTGACAAGTCTAGACGCAGAAACATCATCCGCCCTCACCCATGAGTTATCCTCGGGTCCATAACCCCTCCAAGCGACGAGGTACTGTAAACTCCCTCTATACCGTCTAGAAGTTAGGATGCGGGAAATCTCATATTGCCCATCCTCCACCACCAGAGGAACGGTGGCCGAGACGTCTCCATCTGAGACCTCAGCTTTTTTCAAGAGAGAAACATGAAACACCGGATTAATCTTCCAGGAGGTGGGAAGCTCCAACTTAACAGCAGATTGGTTAATAACCTGAAGCACCTTAAAGGGCCCTACAAACTTGGGACCCAATTTCTTAGACGGAATCCTCAAGCGCAGATTCTTAGAGGACAACCAAACCATGTCACCAATAGCAAACAAAACCTATTGTCGTTTTCTATCAAAATACACTTTGGATCTTTTGTTAGCCTCCTGAAGATTACCACGCACATCAGTCCAAACTCTCTCCAAAACACCAGAAAAATTCTCCTCTTCAGGTACAGCCGATCCCAACTTGGAAAATGACCCAAACGATGGATGTCTCCCAGTACAACAAAAAAAAGGCGAACAACCAGCAGAAGCGGATGTATGGTTGTTAAGAGCAAACTCAGCAAGTGGCAGAAACTCAGACCACCCCTCTTGATTATCAGTCACAAAACAACGTAAGAACTGCTCAACATCCTGGTTTTTCCTTTCTGTCTGGCCATTAGACTCCGGATGACATCCGGATGAAAACGACAAATGAACTCCCAACCTGTCACAAAAAGCGCGCCAAAAACGAGCCACAAACTGAGGTCCCCTATCGGAAACAATGTCAGTAGGAACACCATGTAGTCTGACTATTTCCTTGACAAAGGCCTTAGCGAGAGTCTTAGCGCAGGACAATTTGATGAAAGGAACCAAGTGACACATCTTGCTAAAACGGTCCACGACCACCCAGATGACAGTGAAACCCTCAGAGGGGGGAAGGTCAGTAATAAAGTCCATAGCCAAATGTGTCCAAGGTGCACTAGGGACCTCCAGAGGGCAAAGCAACCCTGCAGCAGGAGTATGAGAAGACTTAGATCTAGCACACACAGTGCATTGACGCACCCACTTAATGACTTCCTTCTGCCATCCAGGCCACCAAAAACTGCGACCCACAAGTCTCTTGGTCTCAGAGATTCCAGGATGACCTGCCAACCGAGAGTCATGACATTCATCAAACAAATCTCTCCTCAGGGTACCAGGCACAAACAACCTCCCATGCGGCGTGTTAGATGGGGCATTCTCCTGTGCTTTAAGAATCTCATCTTCCAACACGGAGTCCAAAACCGCAATAACAACCCCCTCTTGCAAAATGTTTTCCTCCTCCTCAGTACCCACCATAGGAGAAAAGCTGCGAGACAAAGCATCAGCTTTAACATTTTTAGTACCTGGGATGTAAGTAACGGTAAAATTAAAGCGTGAGAAAAACAGTGCCCACCTAGCCTGACGGGCATTCAAGCGTTTGGCAGCATCAAGGTAGATCAGATTTTTATGATCGGTGAAGACTTGAACGGGAAATTCCGCTCCCTCCAAAAAATGACGCCAGTGTTCAAATGCGAGTTTAATTGCCAACAATTCCCGATTACCGATATCATAATTTAGTTCAGACTCAGAAAATTTCTTTGAAAAAAAAGCACAGGGATGTACTCCATCCGTCTTTTCCTGAGACAACACCGCGCCGACCCCCACAGAAGAAGCATCAACCTCAACCAAAAATGGTTTAGTCACATCAGGCTGCGTAAGGATGGGAGCAGAGCTGAACCTCTCCTTTAGCAACACAAAAGCCTCAATGGCCTCAGTAGTCCACTGAACCGCATCAGCACCTTTCCTGGTGAGATCGGTCAGAGGTTTGGCAATCACAGAAAATCTTTTATGAATTTTCTATAATAATTGGCGAACCCCAAAAACCTCTGTATTGATTTCACACCAATAGGTCTAGGCCATTCCTGCACAGCTTGCACTTTCACCGGGTCCATCTCAAAACCTTCACTTTTAGGAAGAGTTGCTCCAGGGACAAATTCAATTGCACAATCATAATCTCTATGAGGAGGCAATACCTGCGATTCTTTATCAGAAAAACTTTCCAAAAATCCTGAATAGGTACAGGTAACTCCCCTTAACTACAGCAGCAATACGCCCGTTACAACACTTGTCATAACAATTGGGACTCCAGGACTTAATTTCATTGGTAGACCAATCCAGTACCGGATTGTGCAATTTTAACCAGGGTAACCCCAAAATCACCGGTGAGGGCAAATTATTCAAAACCACCAAATCCAAATTCTCTTGATGAACACCATTAATAGTAAGAGGAATTCACAGATATGGTGAGTAACATTTTTCAAGTGAGAACCATCCACAGACACCACATTAATAGGGGAAGACAGAAGTTTGGGTTTTAATTTTAGTTTTTCCAAAAATTTCCCATCAATCACATTGAGAGTTGAACCACAATCCACAAATACCGAAACTCCATTAATTCCTCCTCACCAGCAGTGGTAGCAGAAAGAAAGACACCTTTATTGTTTAAACAAGCTATACGGGCGAAACTGACCTCATTTTTTTTTCTCTCTTTATTCATTCGAAGCGCACAGTTCTTAATAAAATGCTCCGATTTACCACAGTAGAAACACAAGCCCTTAGCAAATCTGCGTTCTTTTTCCCGAGAGTAAAGTGTCATTGCTCCAATTTCCATCGTCTCTGCAATGTCAGTACATTCCTTCTCCAAACTTGGAGCTGACAAGGCAGATTTACTCTCATTAACCCTTGCACGCAGTCTCCTATCCACCCATATGGCTAATTGCATAGCCTCTTGCAAGTTACCAGGTATAGGATAAGCAATCAGCAAATCTTTAACCCTTTCACTTAACCCTGCAAGAAATAAACTTTTCAAAGCTGAATCGTTCCAGCCCACCTGTGTGGACCACCTTCTGAAGTGAGTACAATATTTCTCCACATTACCTGATCCCTGTCTCAAACGTCTCAATTCTGTCTCAGCTGATGAAACACGATCCGGATCGTCATATAACAACCCCAAAGCAGAAAAAAAACTATCCACTGATATAAAGCATGGATCACTAGGCTGCAGAGAAAAGGCCCAATCCTGAGGTTCTTTGTGCAAAAGTGACATTATGAACCCTATGCGCTGTGATTCCTCACCAGAGGATCTGGGTCTCAAACGGAAATACAACAAGTAAGCATTTTTAAAAGAAAAAAAATCTTGTTCACCAAAAAATAAATCAGGCAAACGTACCTTTGGGGCTCCACGAAATGTGCTCCAGAACAACTACTCACGTGTTGCTTTATCTCAGCCACCTCCAGAGAAAGTCCCTGCAGGCGCTGAACCAAATCCTGAACCGACACCATGATGGAAAACAGAAAATCTTTCCTTAGAGATTTTTTTTTTTTTTTTTGGCTGGACTTACTGATATGATCTGCTACAAGCACTAAGGAAAGGTGGGAATTCTGTCCCTACAATAGGACTGAGCTGGATCCCTACGATGTAACGGGGAACCTGATCCTGCGACCAGACCCGCTAAAGTCCTCAGCTAGTCTGAACGAAGACCTATAGTTGCGAGGGAGGAATCCCTACAAGATCTAGGGACTGGGTGAAAAGGTGGACACCTCCTAACAGAAAGTGTAGCAGGGAAAATAAAACAGAAAACAAATACTAAGAGATACTAAGATCTAGCAAAACTGACAGAGTAAGGCACCTAAGCACCCGGCTAGCTAAAGAGTAGATAATACAATGAAGTCCAGCAAGGCCAGAAGGGCGGAACCAGACTAAATAGGGTAAAAAGGTCATGTGACCAGCAAAGTGAAACAAAACCTAACAAGAGGGTTCTAACAGCCGGAGCCGAAGAACCTCAAAGAGGTGCGTCAGTTCCTGGGACTGACAGGATACTACCGGAGGTTTGTAAAGGACTACACTAAGAAAGCAGCGCCTCTGCAAGGCCTTCTGGTGGGACAGTCCCTCAAGAGCAGAAATTCTCCGTTCCACTGGGGTAAAGAACAGGCTGAAGCATTCAAAGAAATGAAGGAGATCCTGACAGGTGATGAGATCCTAGCCTACCCTGACTACAGCCAACTGTTCCTGCTGTATACGGATGCCAGCAACGAAGGATTGGGAGCTGTCCTAAGTCAGAAGCAAAATGGCCTAGAGAAAGTCATCGCATATGCAAGCAGGAAGCTCCGCCCGACCCAGAGGAACCCAGAGAACTATAGCAGCTTCAAGTTGGAGTTCCTGGCGCTGGTCTGGGCCATTACTGAAAGGTTCAAGCACTACCTAGCCTCCAGCAAGTTCACGGCCTACACTGACAATAACCCCTTATAACGCATCTGGAAACAGCCAGACTGGGAGCCATGGAGCAACAATGGATGGCTCGGCTGTCAAACTATCGATTCACCATCAAGAACCGGGCGGGCCGCAAGAACGCCAGCGCTGATGCCCTGTCCAGGATGCCTCACCAGTCAGACACAGAAGAAGTGGATGACCTGGAGGAGATTGAACTACCTGCCTTTCACAGGAATGGGATGAGCCTCGAGCAACGAGCCTTCAGGAGGCAGCGTGGTAAGACGTTAAACCCTTTACCTCACCACAGCTGGAAGGAGACCCAGGACAGTGATCTGGTTGTCAGTCGTATCAAGGAGCTGATAACTCAAGAAGGTTCCTCCTTGGAGAAGGATGCGTCTCCACAAGCAAGGCAGCTGTGGAATGAGAGAAGCCGGCTGTTTATCTACCATGAAAAGCTGTGCCGGAGGTACGTCAATCCAAAAACCCATGAGATGGTATGGCAGATAGTGGTCCCCAGGACGGACATCCAGATGGTGTTGGAAGCCTACCACGATCAGGCGGGGCACTTTGGCTGGAAGAAGCTAGAGAACCTGTTGAAGTGTCGTTTCTACTGGGTGGGAATGCGCAGCTCCATTGAGAGATGGTGCAGAGAAGGTGGACCCTGTGGCCTCAGAAGAAAAGACTACAGCAGCCAGAAGGCACCCCTGCAACCCATCAAGACGACTCGACCCTTGGAGATCGTGGCCCTGGACCATGTTAAGTTGTCACCCAGCCGGTCAGGATACTCCTATGCCCTGACCATGGTCACTACTCCAGGTTCCTGGTTGTCGCCCGTGTCAAAGATCTGACGGCAGAGACAGCAGCAAAGACGTTCCAAGCGTATTTCTGCAGACCCCATTGATACCCTGAGCAGGTGCTAACTGACCAAGGCCCAGCCTTCGAGGCCGAATTGTTCAAAGAGTTCTGCCATCTGTACGGATGTAAAAAAGATGAGAACCACACCGTAGCACCCACAAACCAATGGTCTCTGTGAAAAGATGAACAACATCGTCATCGACCTGCTGAAGACCTTACCACTTGAGGAGAGAAATCAGTGGCCAGACCTACTACCTGACCTGGTAGATCTGTACAATCACATACCTGTGAGTTCCACCAATTGCACCCCAGCTTACCTCATGCGGGCAAGACCAGGAAAGCTGCCCATGGATCTGGAGCTTGGTGTTGTAGAGCCCGAAGCAGATGTGACCACCGAGGTCTGGGATCCGACCAGACAGGGACAGTACAGAAAAGTACAGGCCTGCGTCGAAGACAGTCTCACTCGGGTGAGAGACAAGCAAGAGACTCGCTACAGCAAGTGTGCGCCAGCAGAACCCTTCACACCTGGAGAGGTCGTACTGAAAAGAAAGAGGAGGATGCACAAACTCGACGACCAGTGGGAAAGAGAGCCCTACACTGTGTTGAATTCCAGGTTTGATAACAGGAAAACGTGTTTAATCAGTAAAGATGGAGGGAGAACGACTACAACTGTATCCAGGGACCACCTGAAGTTGTGTCCGGATCTGTTAAAGCTCCAGGAAGAAGAGCCTTTCATCACTCCGGAGGAACCTGATGGAGCAGTCATACATACTGAGTTGGGAGATTTTCCAGCAGATTGGCCTCGAATTGGAGAAGCAGTCATAATCCCAGTACTCCAATTCTTCCAACAGCCAGAAGAACCTCCACAGCAAGTTGAACCTGTAAGTGCTGCAGAAGAGCCTAGGGCCGCAGAAGAATCTCAAGAAGAAGAATCCCAAGAAGAAGAATCCCAAGAAGAAACAGAGCCAGATGGTCCAGCTAATGGTATACTTGCTAGTCCCCTAGAAAGGTTGAGGCAATTTATTAATTTACCCCCACGTAGGGAAGCCAGGGTAACTGAAAATACAAACATCGATACCTCACCGACCCCAGCACCACGTAGATCAGTACGTAGTACCAGAGGACAAATCCCTGCTAGGTATAGAGCAGACCCGGGCAAGAGGCGCTGCAGTACCGGCCGCACGTCTCTCAGGGCCCCGGCATCAGCTGGCACAATACTTACCTCTCCCGTGCCTCCGCTGCTGCAGCTCCGGGCTCCACCGGCGCTTCCTCTCACAGCCGGCCGCTGAATGACGTCATCATTCAGCGGCCGGCTGTGTCAGAGAGCGGGGATGCTGGACAGGTAAGACGTGTCTCTGTGTGTGTCTGTGTCTATGTAGTGCGGTGCTTTGTGTGTGTGTGTGTGTGTGTGTGTGTGTGTATGTGTGTGTGTGAGAGAGTGCTTATGTGCCGTCTGTGTGTGATGATGGGCAGGCATTGCTGATAATGGGGAGGCATTGATGATGATGGGGAGAAGATGATGATAATGGGCAGGCATTGATGATAATGGGCAGGCATTGATGATAATGGGCAGGCATTGATGATGGGGAGAAGATGATGATGGGCAGGCATTGCTGATAATGGGGAGGCATTGATGATAATGGGCAGGCATTGATGATGGGGAGAAGATGATGATGATGATGGGCAGGCATTGATGATGATGGGGAGAAGATGATGATAATGGGCAGGTATTGATGATAATGGGCAGGCATTGATGATGGGGAGAAGATGATGATGATGATGGGCAGGCATTGATGATGATGGGGAGAAGATGATGATAATGGGCAGGTATTGATGATAATGGGCAGGCATTGATGATGGGGAGAAGATGATGATGGGCAGGCATTGCTGATAATGGGGAGGCATTGATGATGATGGGGAGAAGATGATGATAATGGGCAGGCATTGATGATAATGGGCAGGCATTGATGATGGGGAGAAGATGATGATGGGCAGGCATTGCTGATAATGGGGAGGCATTGATGATGATGGGGAGAAGATGATGATAATGGGCAGGCATTGATGATAATGGGCAGGCATTGATGATGGGGAGAAGATGATGATGGGCAGGCATTGCTGATAATGGGGAGGCATTGATGATGATGGGGAGAAGATGATGATAATGGGCAGGTATGTATATATACAGTATACAGTATATATATATATATATATATATATGTATATATACAGTATTGGGTAGAACGGAGTTAATTATATTAGTCCGGCCCTCTAAAACCATCCCAATTTCTCATGCAGCCCCCTGGCAAAATTAATTGCCCACCCCTGGTATAGAGGATAGTTACCATTGGGATACTGTATAATATTGTATCATATTGTTACTTCTATTATATCTTCACCTAGTTGCTTATTTATTTTGTCTTTTTTCTCCTAATGACAATTCAAGTGAAATGGACACTGCTCAATTGTTTTCTATTACCCTTTGAGTAACCTTTCAAAAAGAGACTCAGACTTTTTGGCTACTAATTTTTCTAACAGTTTTTGCCATGTACATATATATATATATATATATATATATATATAGTTACTTACCTATTGTGCAACAATTCAAGTGCCCTCACCTCCCGTAAAGGGAGATTGTTAATAGTTGATTGCTAATTGTTCATTGTTATTGTTATTTTTGGAACAAAAATGTACTTCAGCCCCGGAGTGCTGAGTGTTGTGAATGTGTTAGGAATGAATTCTGAGCAGAAGCTCCCGCTGGTGGTTACAAACAGTACTGAACCATTCAATGAGGATTGGCAATCAGGAGTTACAGACTGGTCTTATATAAGGGAGGTTCCCTCCCATCATGGTTGCCGGTGATCAATTGTTCTTGTCTCAACTGTGGTTCCTGGTTCACTTGGAAGCTTGCTGAGTCTTGCCTGCATCTTCTGCTATCAGATAAGATATTTTCTGCTTTTATTTTTGTGCTTGCTTTTTGCATTGTTCCCTGCACTTCTGTGGAGGTCAGCCAGGTCCCCTCCGGGGGCTTGTGCTCCTCTCAGTTTATCTGAGCCACTGTTATTTGTTCATTTGCCTTTTCCAGTTTTTTCAGTGGCTGCGGCTTAGTTTTGTGACACCAGAGAACTAATTTAGGTGGTAGAGGTCGTGTGATCTCAGGTGTTTTTGCAATTAGTAGAGTTGGTATTTTTTAGGGTTTTTTGGATTACAGTAAGTGTCCTTCCTATCCTTTTCTGTCCAGGTAGTTTGGGCCCAACGTTTGCTCATACTATTTTCTGTCTGTGTCTGTATTTCCTCTTGTCTAACCGCCATTACATGTTTGGGGGCTTCCTATGTTCTTTGGGGATCTGCTCCGGGGCAGATAGCTTTCCTCTTTCTATCTTTAGGTGTAGTTAACCTCTCAGGCTGTGACGAGGCGTCTAGGACCAACGTAGGAACGCTCCACGGCTGCCTTTAGTTGTGGTGGTTAGTCAGGGTACTGCAATCCAGTAGATTCCAACCTCTCTGGTGTATTGCCGTTTTTGCCTGCTCTCCTCAGCTACCAAATCATAACAGTATCACCGGCCAAACTGAAAATTATATGGTACTCACAGAAGGGAAAAAAAAAAGTGTGGAAAGAAGAAAGTTGTCAGAGTTGTCAGAGATTTTTTTTTTTTTCTGTTTGTTGCATTTTTTTTTTTTCCCTCTTTTTCTCTGGATGCTGAGGAGGATTTTTTTTTCTCTCAATGGAGTTTGCACAGTTGTCTGGCCGTGTGGATCAGCTTGCCACTGAAGTTCGGAGTATTGCTACCTATCTTGCTAGGTTGCCGGTTGTGGAACCTAGGATCCCCATGCCAGATTTATTTTTGGGGGATCGAGCTAAATTTCTGAATTTCAAAAATAACTGTAAGTTGTTTTTTGCCTTAAAACCTAAGTCCTCAGGGAACGCAGCACAGCAGGTTCAAATTGTGATCTCTCTCCTGCATGGCGATCCTCAGGATTGGGCTTTTTCCCTGACACCTGGGGACCCTGTTTTGAGTAATGTTGATGCATTTTTTCTGGCTCTGGGGTTATTGTACGATGAACCTAATGTCACTGATCAAGCTGAAAAAACCTTGTTGGCATTAAATCAGGGGCTTGAGGACGCTGAGTTGTACTGTCAGAAATTCCGAAAGTGGGCAGTCCTGACCAAATGGAATGATGATGCTTTGGCAGCCCTTTTTCGGAAGGGTCTGTCAGAGAATGTAAAAGATTTATGGTGGGTTTCCCTGCTCCCTCTGGTCTCAATGATTCTATGTCATTAGCGATTCAAATTGACAGACGTTTGCGTGAGCGTAGAGGTATGCGTGGAATAGTGTTGCCTTGTGAACCAGCTTCTGAGTCCATGCAGTGTGATAGAGTGGCTTCTGGGGCACAGCGTCATGAGTTTCGAAAACGCAATGGGTTATGTTTCTACTGTGGTGACGCCTCTCATGCTATTTCAGTCTGCCCTAAGCGGGGAAGACGTTTTGCACGCTCAGTTGTCTTGGGTAGTGTTCAGACTAAATTTCTGTTGACTGTTACCCTGATTTGCTCCCTGACCACATTTTCTGCTCAGGCTTTTGTTGATTCGGGAGCAGCTATTAACCTGATGGATTTTGATTTTGCTAAACGTTGTGGGTTTCCCTTGATACCCCTACGGAAGTCTATTCCCCTACTGGGGATTGATTCTACCCTTTGGCTGAGTATAAACCCCAGTTCTCTACTCAGGTGATAATGAGGGTTGAACCTGATCATCAGGAGAGTTGCAAATTTTTGGTGCTGTATAATCTGCATGACATTATTGTACTGGGTTTCCCTTGGTTACAGTCTCATAATCCTGTTTTGGATTGGAAATCTGTGTCTGTGACCAGTTGGGGCTGCCAATGTGTTAATGCCAACACTCCTGTTTTTTCTGCCTCTCCCCAGGCTCAGGATGTTCCTGACTTTTTGACTGATTTTTCTGATGTGTTTAGCGAAAGTAAATCTGCATCCTTGCCCCCCCATAGGAGCTATGACTGCGCTATTGAATTAGTGCCTGGTAGTAAATTCCCTAAAGGTCGCCTTTTTAACTTGTCTGTACCTGAACATGACGCTATGCGGTCTTATATCAAGGAGTCATTGGAGAAGGGTCATATCAGACCATCCTCTTCACCCTTGGGTGCTGGTTTTTTCTTTGTGGCCAAAAAGGATGGTTCATTAAGGCCGTGTATTGATTATCGTCTCTTGAACAATATCACTGTGAAATATCAATATCCGTTACCCTTGACTTCTGACCTGTTTTCCAGGGTGAAAAGTGCTACTTGGTTTACCAAGCTTGACCTCAGGGGGGCGTATAACCTTATTTGCATTAAGCACGGGGATGAATGGAAGACGGCGTTTAATACCCCAGAGGGGCATTTTGAGTACCTAGTGATGCCCTTTGGGCTCACTAATGCTCCTTCCGTCTTCCAGTCCTTCATGAATGACATTTTCAGGGATTTTGTGGATACATTTCTGATTGTTTATTTGGATGATATCTTGATTTTTTCCAATGACTGGGACTCTCATGTGAAACATGTTCTGACTGTGTTCCAGATTTTGAGAGAGAATGCTCTGTATGTGAAGGGATCAAAGTGTCTTTTTGGCGTACAGAGGATCTCATTTCTGGGATTCATTTTGTCTCCGTCTGTTATTGAAATGGACCCGGTCAAGGTTCAGGCCATCTGTGATTGGGTCCAACCTACTTCATTAA
>JARQOD010007429.1:0-39250 GCA_033576555.1 Oophaga sylvatica | reverse complement strand
GGCCCTGGCCCGTTTTCCTCGCAGAGGAGCGAGAGCCCTCAGGCAAATAGTGCGCCCAACTCCGCACTCTTACTTCGCATTGTAACCACCGGCGTGACTGATCACCGCGCTCTCTAGCGGACAGAATATACTCACTCTCCTCTGCCAAAACTGGATGCACATTCAAGAACAAACAAGCAGTAGAAAGTGTTGAAGTGGTGGTCCACCCTGCGGCGGCACTGTGTGGCTGCAGCGAGAGGACTTGTCAGGGTGAGGGTCTGTAAGGAGAATGCAAACACCTCTGCCCCACTTATTCTCAGGGTTAGAGACCACCCTGGTTACAGAACGCCGCCACGTACCTGCCGGTTTAGTCTGATGGACAGGATGTTGCCGGAATAGTTGTAGTTGCAGATTTCTGTTCCTTTCTTAAAATGGAAGACATTCATTTGACGGGGCTTGGAGTGACTGACGACTACCACGAGACTGCTGGAGAAGAGACGCTCAACGATGTATACGTCCGAGAGATCATCTACAAAACACATGTATAAAACTGAGGTGGGCAAGAAAGCAACCAACAGGAAAGCCACGAGGCAGAGGAGTGAGCGCGAGAGAGAGCTACAAGGCAAAAGAGAGCGCAAGAGAGAGCCACAAGGCAAAAGAGAGCGCAAGAGAGAGCCACAAGGCAAAAGAGAGCGCAAGAGAGAGCCACAAGGCAAAAGAGAACGCAAGAGAGAGCCACAAGGCAAAAGAGAGCGCAAGAGAGAGCCACAAGGCAAAAGAGAGACGCAAGAAAGAGCCACAAGGCAAAAGAGAGCGCAAGAGAGAGCCACAAAGCAAAAGAGAGCGCAAGGCAAAAGAGCACAGAGAGCCATGAGGCAGAAGAGCGAGCGCGAGAGAGAGAGAGCCACGAGGCAGAAGAGCGAGCGCGAGAGCGAGAGAGCCACGAGCCAGAGAGCGAGACGCAGAAGAGAGAGCCCACAGGCAGAAGGAGGCGCCGCAATGAGCCATTAGGCATGAGGACACGCGAGAGAGCCACAGGCAGAGCACTGCGGAAGAAAGCCACATGGCAGAAGAGCGAGCCACGAGCAGAAGAGCGAGCGCAAAGAGCAGCAGAGCAAGAAGATCGAGTGCGAACCGAGAGCCACAAGGCAGAAGAGCGAGAGTGAGCACGAGGCAAAACGCAACCGAGAGGAGCCACAAGGCAGAAGAGCGAGCCTGAGGCAGAACGCGGTGCACGAGGCAGAGAGGAGCGTAGGAGGAGCGAACACGAGCGAAAAGCGAGAACGAGGCATGAGCGAGCGCGAAGAGCGAGCCACGAGGCAGAAAGCGCGCGAGAGAGACACGAGGCAAAGAGCGAGCGTCGAGGAGAGAGCCACGAGGCACAGAAGCGAGCAGAGGCAAGAAGCGAGCCACGAGGCAGAAGAGAGCGAGAGAGAGCGAACCATGAGGCAGAAGAGCGAGCCATGAGGCAGAAGAGACGCGAGAGAGCCATGAGGCAGAAGAGCGAGGCGACAGAGCGAGCCATGAGGCAGAAGAGCGAGAGCGAGAGCGAGCCACAGGGCAAAAGAGAGAGCGCAAGAGAGCCACAAGGCAAAAGAGAGAGCGCAAGAGCGCCACAAGGCAAAAGAGAGAGCGCAAGAGAGCCACAAGGCAAAAGAGAGAGCGCAAGAGAGAGCCACAAGGCAAAAGAGAGAGCGCAAAGAGCACAAGGCAAAGAGAGAGCGCAAGAGAGCCACAAGGCAAAAGAAAGCGCGAGAGAGCCACAAGCAAAGAGGAGCGCGAGAGAGTCACAGGCAAAAGAAAGCGCAAGAGAGCCACAAGGCAAGAGCGAGAGCCACGAGGAGGGACGGCAGAGGTGCGAGCGAAATAAGCCACGAGCCAGAAGAGCGAGCGTGAGAGAGCGAGCCACGAGGCAGAAGATGAGGCGAGAGAGCCACAAGGCAAAAGCACAGAGAGCCACAGGCAAAAGAGCGCAAGAGAGCCACAAGGCAAAGAGCGCCAGAGAGCGCACAAGGCAAAAGAGCACAAGAGAGAGCCATGAGGCAGAAGAGCGAGCGCGCGAGAGAGAGAGCACGAGGCAGAAGAGCGAGCGCGAGAGAGCCACGAGGCAGAAGGGCGAGCGCCGAGGAGAGAGAGAGCCACGAGGCAGAAAAGAGAGCAGAGAGAGGCCACGAGGCAGAAGAGCGAGAGGCGAGAGCGAGACTACGAGGCAAAAGGAGCGCAAGAGAGCCAAGCCAAAGAGCGCAAGAAGAGCCACAAGGCAAAAGAGAGTGGAGAGCCATAGGCAGGGAGCGGGGCAGAGAGCAGAGCGAGAGAGCCAAGAGGCAGAAGAGCGAGCGCAGAAGAGAGAGAGTGATGAGGTAAAAGAGCGAGAAGCACCACAAGGCAGAAGAGTGAGCGTGACAGAGCGAGAGAGAGAGAGCCACGAGGCAGAGCGAGCGCGCGAGAGAGGCCACAGGCAGAGCGAGCGTGAGAGAGCGAGCCACGAGGCAGAAGAGCGAGCGCGACAGAGAGAGCCATCGAGGCAGAAAAGCGAGAGCGACAGAGAGCGCACGAGGAAAGCAAGCGCGACAGAGCATGAGGCAGAAAAGCGAGCGCGATAGAGAGCGCCACGAGGCAGAAGAGCGAGCGCGAGAAGAGCGCCACGAGGCAAAGAGCAGCGCGAGAGAGCGCACGATGCAGAAGAGCGCAGAGAGAGAGCGCCACGAGGCAGAGACAGGGGGCGAAGAGCGAGCCACGAGGTAGAAGAGCGAGCCACAAGGCAGAAGACGTGAGCGCAAGAGAGCGAGCCACGAGCAGAAGTAGAGTGCGAGAGACCACGAGGCAGAAGAGCGAGGAGAGGAGCCACGAGGCAGAGAGCAAGCGCGAGAGAGAGAGCCACGAGGCAGATCGAGCGCGAGAGAGAGCACGAGGCAGAAGATCAAGCGCGACAGAGCGAGCCATGAGGCAGAAGAGCGAGCCACGAGGCAGAAGAGAGAGCCATGAGGCAGAAATCTAGGGCGACAGAGCGAGTCACGAGGCAGAAGAGCGAGCACGAGCAGAAGAGCGAGCCACGAGGCAGAAGAGCGAGCGCGAGAGAGCCATGAGGCAGAAGAGCGAGCGTGAGAGAGCGAGCCACGAGGCAGAAGAGTGAGCGTGAGAGCCACAAGGCAAAGAGAGAGCGCAAGAGAGCACAACGAAAGAAAGCGCAAGAGAGCCACAGGCAAAGAAAGAGCCAAGAGAGCCAAAGGCAAAGAAGAGCGCAAGAGAGCCAAAAGGCAAAAGAGAGAGCGCAAGAGAGCACAGGCAAAAGAAAGCGCAAGAGAGCCAAAAGGCAAAAGAGGTGCAAGAGAGCCACAAGGCAAAAGAAGCGAAGAGAGCCAAAGGCAAAAAGGAGAGAGAGCGCAAGAGAGCCACAAGGCAAAAGAAAGCGCAAGAGAGCCACAAGGCAAAAGAAAGCGCAAGAGAGCCACAAGGCAAAAGAAAGCGCGAGAGAGCCAAAAGGCAAGAGAGAGTGCAAGAGAGCCACAAGGCAAAGAAAGCGCAAGAGAGCCACAAGGCAAAAGAGAGCGCAAGAGAGCCACAAGGCAAGAGCGAGAGCCACGAGGAGGGACAGGGCAGAGGTGTAGCGAAAAAGCCACGAGCCAGAAGAGCGAGCGAGAGAGAGCGAGCAACGAGGCAGAAGAGCGAGCGCGAGAGAGAGCCACAAGGCAAAAGAGAGCAAGAGAGCCACCAGGCAAAAAAGCGCAAGAGAGCCACCAGGCAAAAAAGAGCAAGAGAGCCACAAGGCAAAAGAGCGCAAGATAGCCACAAGGCAGAAGGGTGAGCGCGAGAGAGAGAGCCACGAGACAGAAAAGCGAGCATGAGAGAGCGCCATGAGGCAGAAGAGCGAGTGCGAGCCACGAGGCAAAAGAGAGCGCAAGAGAGCCACAAGCCAAAGAGAGAGCGCAAGAGAGAGCCATAAGGCAAAAGAGCGCAAGAGAGAGCCACAAGGCAAAAGAGCGCAAGAGAGAGCCACAAGGCAAAAGAGCGCAAGAGAGAGCCACAAGGCAAAAGAGCACAAGAGAGCCACAAGGCAAAAGAGCGCAAGAGAGAGCCACAAGGCAAAAGAGCGCGCAAGAGAGCCACAAGGCAAAAGAGCGCGCAAGAGAGCCACAAGGAGGGACGGGGCAGAGGAGCGAGCGAGAGAGCCAAGAGGCAGAAGAGCGAGTGCGAGAGCACCACGAGGCAGAAGAGTGAGCGTGAGAGAGTGAGAGAGAGCCACGAGGCAGATCGAGCGCGCAGGAGAGCGCGAGCCACGAGCCTGCGTGACAGAGCGAGCCACGAGGCAGAAGAGAGAGCGCGACAGAGAGAGCCACGAGGCAGAAGAGAGAGCGCGACAGAGCGAGCCACGAGGCAGAAGAGAGAGCGCGACAGAGCGAGCCACGAGGCAGAAGAGCGAGCGCGACAGAGAGCGCCACAAGGCAGAAGAGCGAGCGCGAGAGAGAGAGCGCCACGAGGCAGAAGAGCGAGCGCGAGAGAGAGAGCGCCACGAGGCAGAAGAGCGAGCGCGAGAGAGAGCGCCACGAGGCAGAAGAGCGAGCCACGAGGCAGAAGAGCGAGCGTGAGAGAGCGAGCCACGAGGCAGAAGAGCGAGCGAGAGAGAGCCACGAGGCAGAAGAGCGAGCGCGAGAGAGCGAGCCACGAGGCAGAAGAGAGCGCAAGAGAGCCACAAGGCAAGAGCGAGAGCCACGAGGAGGGACAGGGCAGAGGTGTGAGTGAAAGAGCCACGAGCCAGAATAGCGAGCGCGAGAGAGCGAGCAACGAGGCAGAAGAGCGAGCGCGAGAGAGAGCCACAAGGCAAAAGAGAGCAAGAGCCACCAGGCAAAAAAGCGAAAGAGAGCCACCAGGCAAAAAAGAGCAAGAGAGCCACAAGGCAAAAGAGCGCAAGAGAGCCACGAGGCAGAAGGGTGAGCGCGAGAGAGAGAGCCACGAGACAGAAAAGCGAGCATGAGAGAGCGCCATGAGGCAGAAGAGCGAGTGCGAGAGCGAGCCACGAGGCAAAAGAGAGCGCAAGAGAGCCACAAGCCAAAAGAGAGAGCGCAAGAGAGAGCCACAAGCAAAAGAGCGCGCAAGAGAGCCACAAGGCAAAAGAGCGCGCAAGAGAGCCACAAGGCAAAAGAGCGCGCAAGAGAGCCACAAGGCAAAAGAGCGCGCAAGAGAGCCACAAGGCAAAAGAGCGCGCAAGAGAGCCACAAGGCAAAAGAGCGCGCAAGAGAGCCACAAGGCAAAAGAGCGCGCAAGAGAGCCACAAGGCAAAAGAGCGCGCAAGAGAGCCACAAGGCAAAAGAGCGCGCAAGAGAGCCACAAGGCAAAAGAGCGCGCAAGAGAGCCACAAGGCAAAAGAGCGCGCAAGAGAGCCACAAGGCAAAAGAGCGCGCAAGAGAGCCACAAGGTAAAAGAGCGCGCAAGAGAGCCACAAGGCAAAAGAGCGCGCAAGAGAGCACACAAGGCAAAAAGAGCCGGGCAAAGAGAGCCACAAGGCAAAAGAGCGCGCAAGAGCGCCACGAGGCAAAAGAGCGAGCGCGAGAGAGAGCGCCACGAGGCAGAAGAGCGAGCGCGAGAGAGAGCGCCACGAGGCAGAAGAGCGAGCGCGAGAGAGCGCCACGAGGCAGAAGAGCGAGCGCGAGAGAGCGCCACGAGGCAGAAGAGCGAGCACGAGAGAGAGAGCGCCACGAGGCAGAAGAGCGAGCGCGAGAGAGAGAGCGCCACGAGGCAGAAGAGCGAGCGCGAGAGAGAGAGCGCCACGAGGCAGAAGAGCGAGCGCGAGAGAGAGAGCGCCACGAGGCAGAAGAGCGAGCGCGAGAGAGAGAGCGCCACGAGGCAGAAGAGCGAGCGCGAGAGAGAGAGCGCCACGAGGCAGAAGAGCGAGCACGAGCAGAAGAGCGAGCCACGAGGCAGAAGAGCGAGCCACGAGGCAGAAGAAGCGAGCGCGGAGAGCGAGCCACGAGGCAGAAGAGCGAGAGAGAGCGAGCCACGAGGCAGAAGAGCGAGAGCCACGAGGAGGGACGGGACAGAGGAGTGATCAATGAGGCAGGACTGGGGGAGGGGGAGCTAACCACAAGGACAGGGAGCTGCCACGAGACAGACATCTCCATGCAAGGATTGTCGCAACACTACATCTCTCCCCTGTGGTCGCAGCTGACCATTTGCTGATCCATTGGGCCACCACTGAGGCTTTTGTGGACGCACACATACTGAAGTGAAGCTCTAGGCCATGATCACACCATTTCCTTTGGAGCAGATCCTTTCCAAAATACTCCGTAAAAGAAAAAAAAAAAAAAAACCTTCAAAAATGGCTTGGAAAAAAACTCTTCTTGATGTGAAATCCACTTAGTTGCAATCATTGAGTTTTTCTCCTGAAAAGGTTTTGAAATAATTTGTGCGGAGGAAAACAAAAGAAAAAAAAAAAAAAAAAAAAGTACACAAGCAAAGAATAATAAATACAAAATGCTGCAAAACTTCATAAAGAAAATATTTTTCTAAAATCACAATGCAGCTTTAAGGAAAAGGAGCTTTACATGACACAGTGTGAATGTGGCTTTATATGATGAGGAGTCGGCGCGGTTATCAACCCAATCAGCAGCCCCCCAGACCCCTTCTACAAAATATAATCTTAACCATTTTCATGACGAGTCGAGCTGCACCATAGACAGAGAAAGAGCTTGTACCCAGATTTCATCCGATCGCGAGAGACCTGCAAACACCAATATAGCAAGGAAAAAAGTAGAGGTCACCTGCAACCTAGAACTCACAAAGAAGCCCCAGCCATCATTAGTAATCTGCAGAGAAGCCACTGAGCCACCACCACTCATCAGTAATCTACAGAGAACCCCTCAGCCATCACCACCCCTCATCAGTAATGTGCAGAGGAAGCCCTCAGCCACATCACCCCTCATCAGTAATGTGCAGAGAACCCCTCAGCCATCACCACCCCTCATCATAATCTACAGAGAAGCCACTCAGCCACCACCACCCCTCATCAGTAATGTGCAGAGGAGCCCCTCAGCCACCACCACCCCTCATCAGTAATCTACAGAGAAGCCCCTCAGCCATCACCACCCCTCATCAGTAATTGCAGAGAAGCCCCTCAGTCCACACCACCCCTCATCAGTAATCTACAGAGAAGCCCCTCAGCCACCACCACCCCTCATCAGTAATCTACAGAGAAGCCCCTCAGCCACCACCACCCCTCATCAGTAATCTACAGAGAAGCCACTCAGCCACCACCACCCCTCATCAGTAATGTGCAGAGGAGCTCCTCAGCCATCACCACCCCTCATGAGTAATGTGCAGAGAATCCCCTCAGCCACCACCACCCCTCATCAGTAATGTGCAGAGAAGCCCCTCAGCCATCACCACCCCTCATCAGTAATCTACAGAGAAGCCCCTCAGCCACCACCACCCCTCATCAGTAATCTACAGAGAAGCCCCTCAGCCACCACCACCCCTCATCAGTAATTACAGAGAAGCCCCTCAGCCACCACCACCCCTCATCAGTAATCTACAGAGAAGCCCTCAGCCATCACCACCCCTCATCAGTAATGTGCAGAGAAGCCCTCAGTCCATCACCACCCCTCATCAGTAATCTACAGAGAAGCCACTCAGCCACCACACCCCTCATCAGTAATGTGCAGAGGAGCTCCTCAGCCACACCACCCCTCATGAGTAATGTGCAGAGAATCCCCTCAGCCACACCAACCCCTCATCAGTAATCTACAGAGAATCCCCTCAGCCACTACCACCCCTCATCAGTAATGTGCAGATAAGCCCCTCAGCCATCACCACCCCTCATCAGATTCTACAGAGAAGCCCCTCAGCCATCACCACCCTCATCAGTAATCTACAGAGAAGCCCCTCAGCCATCACCACCCCTCATCAGCATTCTGCAGAGAATCCCCTCAGCCATCACCACCCTCATCAGTAATGTGCAGAGAATCCCCTCAGCCATCACCCCTCATCAGTAATCTACAGAGAAGCCCTCAGCCATCACCACCCCTCATCAGTAATCTACAGAGAAGCCCCTCAGCCACCACCACCCCTCATCAGTAATGTGCAGAGGAGCTCCTCAGCCATCACACCCCTCATGAGTAATGTGCAGAGAATCCCCTCAGCCACCACCACCCCTCATCAGTAATGTGCAGGGGAGCCCCTCAGCCATCATCACCCCTCATCAGTAATGTGCAGAGAAGCCCCTCAGCCATCACCACCCCTCATCAGTAATCTACAGAGAAGCCCCTCAGCCATCACCACCCCTCATTAGTAATGTGCAGAGAATCCCTCAGCCACCACCACCCCTCATCAGTAATCTGCAGAGAAGCCCCTCAGCCACCACCACCCCTCATCAGTAGTGTGCAGAGAAGCCCTCAGCCATCACCACCCCCATCAGTAATCTACAGAGAAGCCCCTCAGCCATCACCACCCCTCATCAGTAATCTACAGAGAAGCCCCTCAGCCATCACCACCCCTCATCAGAGAAGCCCCTCAGCCACCACCACCCCTCATCAGTAATCTGCAGAGAAGCCCCTCAGCCACCACCACCCCTCATCAGTAATCTACAGAGAAGCCCCTAAGCCATCACCACCCCTCATCAGTAATCTACAGAGAAGCCCCCAGCCATAACCACCCCTCATCAGTAATCTACAGAGAAGCCCCTCAGCCATCACCACCCCTCATCAGTAATCTACAGAGAAACCCCTCATCCATTACCACCCCTCATCAGTAATCTACAGAGAAGCCCCCCAGTCATCACCACCCCTCATCAGTAATGTGCAGAGAAGCCCCTCAGCCATCACCACCCCTCATCAGTAATCTACAGAGAAGCCCTTCAGCAATCACCACCCCTCATCAGTAACCTACAGAGAAGCCCCTCAGCCACCACCACCCCTCATCAGTAACCTACAGAGAAGCCCCTCAGCCACCACCGCCCCTCATCAGTAATGTACAGAGAAGCCCCTCAGCCATCACCACCCTCATCAGTAATCTACAGAGAAGCCCCTCAGCCACCACCACCCCTCATCAGTAATCTACAGAGATCCCCTCAGCAATCACCACCTGTAGCGCCGGCGTCCCTGCCCTCTGCCAGGCAGGGACGCTGTTCCCCTCACCCCTCTGCTCCGAGCCCGGCGTCCTCCTCCCGCTCTGCTGGTAGCGCGCGCTCCTTCCCGGCCACTGTGCTTAGGGCGCGCGCGATACCCCCCCTCTTAAAGGGGCCACGCGCACCGTCCTAAGGAGTCCCGGCCAATGGCCGGAGGACTTCACCTATATAAGGCACCTCCTCCAAAATGGAGGTGCCCGAGCAATGTTGTTGCACTGTTCACTACTCTGCTTCAGTCCTCAGGGTCCATTGCCAGTTACCTGCCAGATTCCTGCCAGTTTGCTGTCTGTTCCTGCCTGATATTCCGCTTTGCTGCTTGCTGGCCTGTGGTTCGACAGTCTGCCTATCGTCACCTGCCAGTCTGTCTATGGACCAGCCTGCCCGTTCACCTGGGAGCGCTCACCTGTTACCTGCCTGCTAGCCTACCTGGAGGCTCCACCGTCCGACAGTCTGTCCACCATCACCTGCCAGTCTGTTTATGGACCAGCCTGCTCGCTCACCTGGGAGCGCTCATCTGTTTCCTGCCTGCTAGTCTACCTGGAGGTTCTGCCGTCACGTGCCGTGACCGCCTGCTATTCCAGAGACTCTCGTCCGCTCACCTGGGAGCGCCCATCTGCTATCTGCCTGCTAGCCTACCGGGAGGCTCAGCCATCACAGGTGATCTCCTCCCTGCTCATCCTGAGACTGCCCCGGTCACTTGCCGTGACCTCCTGCCCGTTTATCCAGAGACTGCCCCGGTCACTCGCCGTGACATCCTGCCCGTTTGTCCAGAGACTGCCCCGGTCACTTGCCGTGACCTCCTGCCCGTTCATCCAGAGACTTCCCCGGTTACCTGCTGTGACTACCAGCCCGTCTACCCTGGTCGCCACCCGCTCCCTTACAAGGACCGCCCCCTTGTATAGTAGCTCAGAGGTTCCGCCTCCCTGACCCATTACAGTTTGCTCGGGCCATGGAACCCGGTGGCACCCAAACTCCCTCGATCTCGGACCTGTGTCATGAACTGTCCTGTCAGAGGTCCCAACAGGAGTCCATCCTGGGTCACCTGCGGAATGTCAATTCTCGCCTGGACACTCTGACTGCTCCACCAGCAACCACCGCTGGTGCCATGACTCGCAATCCGGCAGCTCCGCAGCTCCCCAATTCCATGGTTTCCTGTCCCGGACCCCGGCTTTCTAAACCTCCTCGCTTCGGAGGCGAGCCCGCTCAGGCTCGGGGCTTCATTAATCAGTGCACCCTGCACTTTGAACTCCTCTCCCACCAGTTTAACTCCGACCGGGCCAAAATTGCCTTCATCATGTCCCATCTCACCGGGGAGGCCCTGGCCTGGCTAAATCCTCTTTGGGAGAGAGGAGACCCCCTGGTATCCGACCTGTCTGTCTTTCTCGCGGCTTTCCGGAGAGTCTTCGACGAACCCGGACGGAAGATTTCATCCGCATCATCTCTGCTACGCCTTCGTCAGGGAAGTCTCACTGTGGGCCAATATGCCATACAGTTCCGTACCCTTGCCTCGGAGCTGGCCTGGGATAACGACGCTCTGGTATCCGTCTTCTGGGAGGGTCTGTCCGGTCGTATTAAAGATGAACTCGCCGGTCGGGACATTCCTACCACTCTCGATGATCTAATAACTCTTGCCACCCGGATTGACCTACGGTTCCAGGAGCGGGCCAAAGAGGTTACCCGTGAGAGGCGGTTTCCACATCTAGCTCCTACGTTTCAGAAACCCGTCACTCCCTCCGTTTCTCCCCAATTACTCTCTCCTGAGCCTATGCAGGTCGACCAGACCAAGATGGTCAAGACCCATCAGGACTTACGCCGTGCCGAGGGGAGTTGCTTCTACTGTGGCAGTAAGGAGCACCGGATCCGTACTTGTCCGGAGAGGTCGGGAAACGCCTGTGTCTAGGTTCGCTCAGAGAGGTCGACCTAGACAAAGATAAATCCTCTCCATCTCTGCTGCTGTTAGTCTCAATTCTCTGCGGGGAGAGCCGCTATTTCGAACTAGCCCAACTTGACTCAGGAGCAGCCGGGAATCTTATTTCACAGTCCCTGGTAGAAAAATACCGCATTCCCACCAAACCTCTGGCTGTACCATTATCAGTCACTGCTGTGGATGGGGGTCTCTTACCACGCCCCATCCAATTCATCACCGAAACCCTAACTCTGCAGGTGGGAATGCTGCATTCTGAGAGCATCTCTTTTCATGTTCTGCCTGGACTCTCTCACGCCCTCTTACTAGGTCTACCTTGGCTCCAGAGACATGCACCCGTGCTCGACTGGCAGACCGGAGAGGTCCTTCGCTGGGGACAGGATTGTCATAAGACGTGTTTGGTTCCTGTTCATCCCGTCCGTCCTTCTCCTACCCCAACTAATCTACCTGGACTTCCGATTCCCTATTGGTCATTTGCTGATGTCTTTAATAAAAAGGAGGCAGAGACATTACCTCCTCACAGACCATACGACTGTCCTATCGACCTGTTACCGGTACTACGCCTCCCCGTGGGCGTATTTACCCATTGTCCGCTGCTGAGACCCGGTCGATGTCCGAATATATCGAGGAGAATTTGGCCAGGGGATTCATCCGGAAATCTACCTCCCCGGCGGGAGCAGGCTTCTTTTTCGTAAAGAAGAAGGACGGCTCTCTCCGTCCCTGTATAGACTATAGAGGCCTTAACCAGATCACAGTGAAGAATAAATATCCCCTTCCGCTCATTCCAGAATTATTCGATCGTCTGCGGGGGGCTAGAATCTTCACCAAACTGGACCTCCGTGGGGCGTACAACCTGGTCCGTATCCGTCAAGGGGATGAATGGAAGACTGCCTTCAATACCCGGGACGGCCACTACGAATATCTAGTGATGCCCTTTGGTCTCTGTAATGCTCCCGCCGTCTTTCAAGAGTTGGTCAATGACATCTTCCGGGACCTTCTCTACTCCTGCGTAGTGGTGTACCTGGACGACATCTTGGTCTTCTCTCCGGATCTCCAGACTCACCGGAGGGACGTTCGTCAGGTTCTGCTCAGGCTCAGGCAGAATCACCTCTTCGCTAAATATGAGAAGTGCCTCTTTGAGCAGACCTCGCTTCCGTTTTTGGGCTACATTATTTCTCAGACTGGCCTACGAATGGATCCAGAGAAACTGTCTGCCATTGAGAAATGGCCCCGACCGGAGGGATTGAAGGCCATTCAGCGGTTCCTGGGCTTCGCTAACTATTACCGCCTCTTCATACCGCACTACTCTTCCCGGACTGCCCCAATTTCTGCGCTCACCCGTAAGGGCACTAACCCCAAAGAGTGGACGCCCGAAGCAGAGGAGGCCTTTCTTTCCTTAAAACAGGCTTTCTCTTCCGCCCCAGTGCTGCATCGCCCGGACGGCAACAAGCAGTTCTTCCTGGAGGTTGACGCTTCCTCCTCTGGAGCCGGAGCGGTGCTTACTCAAAAATCATCGTCCGGGAAGATGGTAACTTGCGGCTTCTTCTCCAAACTCTTCTCCTCTTCTGAGCGCAATTATTCCATAGGAGACCGAGAGTTACAGGCCATCAAGCTGGCATTGGAGGAGTGGCGTTACTTACTCGAGGGGGCTCTTCATCCGGTAATTATTTACACTGACCACAAAAACTTGGCTTATCTCCAGCATGCCCAGAGACTTAACCCGCGCCAAGCCCAGTGGTCCTTGTTTTTTGCTCGCTTTGATTTTGTTCTACATTTTCGCCCGGCCAACAAGAACATCAAGGCGGACGCCTTGTCTCGATCCTTCCTGGTGTCGGATCTCGAAGAGGAACCTAAACATATCATCGATCCCGCCAGAGTCATGCAGGTGGCTCCCGTGAGTCTAAACCGTCTCCCTCCCGGTAAGACGTTCGTATCGGTACCTGATCGGGAGAAGATCCTACACTGGGGTCATTCGTCTAAACTGGCTGGCCACGCCGGTCAGAGAAAGACCCTCCAGCTTATTTCCCGACATTATTGGTGGCCTACCCTGCACAAGGACGTAATAGACTTTGTGGCTGCCTGTGCTTCCTGTGGCCGCAACAAAGTTCCGAGACACCTGCCTGCCGGTCGCCTTCTTCCGCTTCCTGTACCCGCTGCCCCCTGGCAGCATATAGCCATGGACTTCATAACTGACCTCCCGTCTCTGCTGGTTGTACGGTCATTTGGGTGGTCGCTGACCGCTTTTCCAAGATGGCTCACTTTATTCCCCTGCCAGGCCTCCCGTCTGCACCCGAGCTGGCTAAAGACTTTATCCGCCACATCTTCCGTCTTCATGGCCTGCCCCGTCACATCGTGTCGGATCGAGGGGTACAGTTCACCTCACGTTTCTGGAGAGCCACTTGTAAATTGTTAGACGTCACCCTGGACTTCTCCTCCGCTTACCACCCGCAGTCCAATGGTCAAGTGGAGCGGATCAATCAAAATCTGACCAGTTACCTTCGACACTTCGTTAATGCCCACCATTCTGACTGGGTGGATCTTCTGCCATGGGCCGAATTTTCTTACAACAATCACGAGAGCGAATCTTCCTCCAAATCCCCGTTTTTTGTAGTCTTCGGTCAGCATCCTCGGATCCCATTTCCCGTCTCCACCTCAGTGGACAACCCGGCTGCGGAATCTCTGGTTAACAAATTTTCCTCCATATGGGAGAGTACCCGGTCCGCACTTCTTCTGTCATCCGAGCGTATGAAAAGACATGCTGACAAAAAAAGTCTGGATCCTCCTCAATTCCGTCCGGGGGATAAGGTCTGGCTCTCGTCCAAGTATGTCCGGCTCAAGATTCCTTCCTATAAGTTAGGGCCTCGGTTCATCGGTCCTCTGGAGGTCATCAGTCAGATCAATCCGGTGGCCTATAAATTGAAACTCCCGGCCAACTTGCGGATCCCTAACTCCTTCCATGTATCTCTCCTCAAACCGGTGGTACTTAACTCTTTTTCCAAGTCTACAGATACGCCTCCTGCTCCGCTTTCAGCCGAAAACGAATTTGAGGTAGAGAATATTCTGGCCACAAAAAGGGTAAGAAGGAAGACCTATTTTTTGGTGGATTGGAAGGGGTTTGGTCCTGAGGAGAGAACGTGGGAGCCCCGGGAGAACATCCATGCCCCTCTCATCCTAGCTAAATTTCTCTCTGGCCTAAAAAAGGGGGGGCCTAAAGGAGGGGGTACTGTAGCGCCGGCGTCCCTGCCCTCTGCCAGGCAGGGACGCTGTTCCCCTCACCCCTCTGCTCCGAGCCCGGCGTCCTCCTCCCGCTCTGCTGGTAGCGCGCGCTCCTTCCCGGCCACTGTGCTTAGGGCGCGCGCGCGATACCCCCCCTCTTAAAGGGGCCACGCGCACCGTCCTAAGGAGTCCCCGGCCAATGGCCGGAGGACTTCACCTATATAAGGCACCTCCTCCAAAATGGAGGTGCCCGAGCAATGTTGTTGCACTGTTCACTACTCTGCTTCAGTCCTCAGGGTCCATTGCCAGTTACCTGCCAGATTCCTGCCAGTTTGCTGTCTGTTCCTGCCTGATATTCCGCTTTGCTGCTTGCTGGCCTGTGGTTCGACAGTCTGCCTATCGTCACCTGCCAGTCTGTCTATGGACCAGCCTGCCCGTTCACCTGGGAGCGCTCACCTGTTACCTGCCTGCTAGCCTACCTGGAGGCTCCACCGTCCGACAGTCTGTCCACCATCACCTGCCAGTCTGTTTATGGACCAGCCTGCTCGCTCACCTGGGAGCGCTCATCTGTTTCCTGCCTGCTAGTCTACCTGGAGGTTCTGCCGTCACGTGCCGTGACCGCCTGCTATTCCAGAGACTCTCGTCCGCTCACCTGGGAGCGCCATCTGCTATCTGCCTGCTAGCCTACCGGGAGGCTCAGCCATCACAGGTGATCTCCTCCCTGCTCATCCTGAGACTGCCCCGGTCACTCGCCGTGACCTCCTGCCTGCTCACCAGAGGACTGCCCCGGTCACTTGCCGTGACCTCCTGCCGTTTATCCAGAGACTGCCCGGTCACTCGCCGTGACATCCTGCCGTTTATTCAGAGACTGCCCCGGTCACTGCCGTGACTCCTGCCCGTTCATCCAGAGACTTCCCGGTTACCTGCTGTGACTACCGCCGTCACCGGTCGCCCCGCTCCTTCAGCCCCCTGCTGTTTATACCAGAGTCCCTCCTGACCCGTACCCCTCTGTATTCAAGAGCACGCCTCACTTCGTATCTAGGGGCCCTCAGTTCCGACCCTCCGTATAGAGACCCCGTACACCACCCCTCATCGTAAGTGCAGAGAAGCCCTCAGCCATCACCACCCCTCATCAGTAATCTACAGAGAAGCCCCCGTATCACCACCCTCTCCAGTAATCTACAGAGAAGCCCCAGTCATCACCACCCCTCATGAGTAATCTACAGAGAAGCCCTCAGCCATCACCACCCTCATCAGTAATTACAGAGAAGCCCCCAGCATACCACCCTCATCAGTAATGTACAGAGAAGCCCTCTCAGCCATCACCACCCTCATGCAGTAATCTACAGAGAAGCCCCTCAGCCATCACCACCCCTCATCAGTAATGTACAGAGAAGCCCTCAGCCATCACCACCCCTCATCAGTAATGTACAGAGAAGCCCTCAGCCATCACCACCCCTCATCAGTAATCTACAGAGAAGCCCTCAGCCATCACCACCCCTCATCAGTAATGTACAGAGAAGCCCCTCAGCCATCACCACCCCTCATCAGTAATCTACAGAGAAGCCCCTCAGCCATACACCACCCCTCATCAGTAATTACAGAGAAGCCCTCAGCCATCACCACCCCTCATCAGTAATCTACAGAGAAGCCCCTCAGCCATCACCACCCCTCATCAGTAATTACAGAAAGCCCCTCAACCATTACCACCCCTCATCAGTAATTACAGAGAAGCCCCTCAGCCATCACCACCCCTCATCAGTAATTACAGAAAAGCCCCTCAGCCATCACCACCCCTCATCAGTAATGTGCAGAGAGACCCCCTCAGCCATCACCACCCCTCATCAGTAATTACAGAGAAGCCCCTCAGCCATCACCACCCCTCATCAGTAATCTACAGAGAAGCCCTCAGCATCACCACCCCTCATCAGTAATCTACAGAAAGCCCCTCAGCCATCACCACCCCTCATCAGTAATCTACAGAAAGCCCTCAGCCATTCACCACCCCTCATCAGTAATTCAGAGAAGCCCCTCAGCCATACCACCCCTCATCAGTAATCTACAGAGAGCCCCTCAGCCATCACCACCATCATCAGTAATCTACAGAAAGTAGCCATCCACCTTCAGTATTCAGAGAGCCCCTCAGCATCACACCCCTCATCAGTAATTCAGAAAGCCCTCAGCCATCACCACCCTCATCAGTAATCTAGAGAAGCCCCTCAGCCATCACCACCCTCATCAGTAATCTACAGAGAAGCCCTCAGCCATCACCACCCCTCATCAGTAATTCAGAGAGCCCTCAGCCATCACCACCCTCATCAGTAATCTACAGAGAAGCCCCTCAGCCATCACCACCCTCATCAGTAATTACAGAGAAGCCCCTCAGCATCACACCCCTCATCAGTAATTGCAGAGAAGCCCCTCAGCCATACCACCCCTCATCAGTAATCTACAGAGAAGCCCCTCAGCCATCACCACCCCTCATCAGTAATCTACAGAGAAGCCCTCAGCCATCACCACCCCTCATCAGTAATGTGCAGAGAGCCCCTCAGCCATCACCACCCTCATCAGTAATTACAGAGAAGCCCCTCAGCATCACCACCCTCATCAGTAATCTACAGAGAAGCCCCTCAGCCATCACCACCCCTCATCAGTAATCTACAGAGAAGCCCCTCAGCCACCACCACCCTTCATCAGTAATTACAGAGAAGCCCCTCAGCCATCACCACCCTCATCAGTAATCTACAGAGAAGCCCCTCAGCCACCACCACCCCTCATCAGTAATCTACAGAGAAGCCCCTCAGCCACACCACCCCTCATCAGTAATCGTACAGAGAAGCCCTCAGCCACCACCACCCTCATCAGTAATCTACAGAGAAGCCCCTCAGCCATCACCACCCCTCATCAGTAATCTGACAGAGAAGCCCTCAGCCACCACCACCCTCATCAGTAATCTACAGAGAAGCCCCTCAGCATCACCACCCCTCATCAGTAATCTACAGAGAAGCCCCTCAGCCACACCACCCTCATCAGTAATCTACAGAGAAGCCCCTCAGCCACCACCACCCCTCATCAGTAATCTACAGAGAAGCCCTCAGCCACCACACCCCTCATCAGTAATCTACAGAGAAGCCCCTCAGCCATCACCACCCCTCATCAGTAATCTACAGAGAAGCCCCTCAGCCACACCACCCCTCATCAGTAATCTACAGAGAAGCCCCTCAGCCATCACCACCCTCATCAGTAATCTACAGAGAAGCCCTCAGCCATCACCACCCCTCATCAGTAATCTACAGAGAAGCCCCTCAGCCACCACCACCCATCATCAGTAATGTGCAGAGAAGCCCCTCAGCCCCCCCACCCCTCATCAGTAATCTACAGAGAAGCCCCTCAGTCATCACCACCCTCATCAGTAATCTACAGAGAAGCCCCTCAGCCATCCACCACCCCTCATCAGTAATCTACAGAGAAGCCCCTCAGCACCACCACCCATCATCAGTAATGTGCAGAGAAGCCCCTCAGCCACCACCACCCCTCATCAGTAATTCAGAGAAGCCCTCAGTCATCACCCCCTCATCAGTAATCTACAGAGAAGCCCTCTAGTCCATCACCACCCCTCATCAGTAATGTGCACAGAGAAGCCCCTCAGTCATCACCACCCCTCAAGTAATCTACAGAGAAGCCCCTCAGCCATCACCACCCTCATCAGTAATCTACAGAGAAGCCCCTCAGCCACCACCACCCTCATCAGTAATCTACAGAGAAGCCCCTCAGCCATCACCACCCTCATCAGTAATCTACAGAGAAGCCCTCAGTCATCACCACCCCTCATCAGTAATCTACAGAGAAGCCCTCAGCCACACCACCTCATCAGTAATCTACAGAGAAGCCCCTCAGTCATCACCACCCTCATCAGTAATCTACAGAGAAGCCCCTCAGCCACCACCACCCATCATCAGTAATCTACAGAGAAGCCCCTCAGCCATCACCACCCCTCATCAGTAATCTACAGAGAAGCCCCTCAGCCACTCACCACCCTCATCAGTAATCTACAGAGAAGCCCCTCAGCCATCACCACCCCTCATCAGTAATCTACAGAGAAGCCCCTCAGCCACACCACCCTCTCAGTAATCTACAGAGAAGCCCCTCAGTCATCACCATCCCTCATCAGTAATCTACAGAGAAGCCCCTCAGCCACCACCACCCCTCATCAGTAATCTACAGAGAAGCCCCTCAGCCATCACCACCCCTCATCAGTAATCTACAGAGAAGCCCCTCAGCCACCACCACCCCTCATCAGTAATCTACAGAGAAGCCCTCAGCCACCACCACCCCTCATCAGTAATCTACAGAGAAGCCCCTCAGTCATCACCATCCCTCATCAGTAATCTACAGAGAAGCCCCTCAGCCACCACCACCCCTCATCAGTAATCTACAGAGAAGCCCCTCAGCCATCACCACCCCTCATCAGTAATCTACAGAGAAGCCCCTCAGCCACCACCATCCCTCATCAGTAATCTACAGAGAAGCCCCTCAGCCATCACCACCCCTCATCAGTAATCTACAGAGAAGCCCCTCAGTCATCACCATCCCTCATCAGTAATCTACAGAGAAGCCCCTCAGCCACCACCACCCTCATCAGTAATCTACAGAGAAGCCCCTCAGTCATCACCACCCCTCATCAGTAATCTACAGAGAAGCCCCTCAGCCATCACCACCCCTCATCAGTAATCTACAGAGAAGCCCCTCAGCCACACCACCCCTCATCAGTAATCTACAGAGAAGCCCCTCAGCCACCACCACCCCTCATCAGTAATCTACAGAGAAGCCCCTCAGTCATCACCACCCCTCAGTAATCTACAGAGAAGCCCTCAGTCATCACCACCCCTCATCAGTAATCTACAGAGAAGCCCCTCAGCCACCACCACCCCTCATCAGTAATCTACAGAGAAGCCCCTCAGCCACCACCACCCTCATCAGTAATCTACAGAGAAGCCCCTCAGCCACCACCACCCTCATCAGTAATCTACAGAGAAACCCCTCAGTCATCACCACCCCTCATCAGTAATCTACAGAGAAGCCCCTCAGCCACCACCACCCCTCATCAGTAATCTACAGAGAAACCCCTCAGCCACCACCACCCCTCATCAGTAATCTACAGAGAAGCCCCTCAGCCACCACCACCCCTCATCAGTAATCTACAGAGAAGCCCCTCAGCCACCACCACCCCTCATCAGTAATCTACAGAGAAACCCCTCAGTCATCACCATCCCTCATCAGTAATCTACAGAGAAGCCCCTCAGCCACCACCACCCCTCATCAGTAATCTACAGAGAAGCCCTCAGCCATCACCACCCCTCATCAGTAATCTACAGAGAAGCCCCTCAGCCATCACCACCCCTCATCAATAATCTACAGAGAAGCCCCTCAGCCATCACCACCCCTCATCAGTAATCTACAGAGAAGCCCTCAGCCATCACCACCCCTCATCAGTAATCTACAGAGAAGCCCCTCAGCCATCACCACCCCTCATCAATAATCTACAGAGAAGCCCCTCAGCCATCACCACCCCTCATCAGTAATCTACAGAGAAGCCCCTCAGCCATCACCACCCCTCATCAGTAATGTGCAGAGAAGCCCCTCAGCCATCACCACCCCTCATCAGTAATCTACAGAGAAGCCCCTCAGTCATCACCACCCCTCATCAGTAATCTACAGAGAAGCCCCTCAGTCATCACCACCCCTCATCAGTAATCTACAGAGAAGCCCCTCAGTCATCACCACCCCTCAGTAATCTACAGAGAAGCCCCTCAGCCACACCACCCCTCATCAGTAATGTGCAGAGAAGCCCCTCAGTCATCACCACCCCTCATCAGTAATCTACAGAGAAGCCCCTCAGCCACCACCACCCCTCATCAGTAATCTACAGAGAAGCCCTCAGCCACCACCACCCCTCATCAGTAATCTACAGAGAAGCCCTCAGCCACCACCACCCCTCATCAGTAATCTACAGAGAAGCCCCTCAGCCACCACCACCCCTCATCAGTAATCTACAGAGAAGCCCTCAGCCACCACCACCCCTCATCAGTAATCTACAGAGAAGCCCCTCAGCCATCACCACCCCTCAGTAATCTACAGAGAAGCCCCTCAGTCATCACCACCCCTCATCAGTAATCTACAGAGAAGCCCCCCAGTCATCACCACCCCTCATCAGTAATCTACAGAGAAGCCCCTCAGCCATCACCACCCCTCATCAGTAATCTACAGAGAAGCCCCTCAGCCACCACCACCCCTCATCAGTAATCTACAGAGAAGCCCCTCAGTCATCACCACCCCTCAGTAATCTACAGAGAAGCCCCTCAGTCATCACCACCCCTCATCAGTAATCTACAGAGAAGCCCCTCAGCCATCACCACCCCTCATCAGTAATCTACAGAGAAGCCCCCCAGTCATCACCACCCCTCATCAGTAATCTACAGAGAAGCCCCTCAGTCATCACCACCCCTCAGTAATCTACAGAGAAGCCCCTCAGCCACCACCACCCCTCATCAGTAATCTACAGAGAAGCCCCTCAGTCATCACCACCCCTCAGTAATCTACAGAGAAGCCCTCAGTGCTGCACTCACTATTCTGCGCTTCTTCCCATCTCTCCTATATGAATGGTCCTGCCCCCTGTGGAATGTGATAATGGACCGGTCCTGTGCCCCCTAGTAGATAATGGTTCCGCCCGTCTCTACATAAAGCGGTGATGGTCTCGCCCGAGGCGCCTGCCTCCCCTGCTTCCCCGGGACATTACGTGCAGTCCTGGTTGTATGACAGGCAGCAGATGTCGCCGCTCCCGTCCCCCGCTCCTCGGTCCCCCGCTCCTCCGTCTCCGCTGCCGGGCTCCATCTCGTCGGCTCCAGCCTGAGCTCCTCTCGGACCCGGCTCCGTCCACATCCGCAGTAAACAAACAGCAGCTGATTGCGCGTCACCGCCCTGCTGCATCCGCCCCCCGCTGATTGGGGCTTGTATTCCGCAGCGGACCAATCATCACTGAGATCGCTGAGGTTGCGGCCCTGATGTCACTGACGAGCTTGGCAGCAACTAGTCACACGATGCTCCACCCACCCCCTGGACTGACCAATGGCTGCACAACCATGAATAAACCTCTTCGGCTATTGGCCACCGCAGAGAGCGGTACTGAGGCGTGTGGTCTCAGCTAACGCGCCTGCGCTTCACTCTGCTCCAGGATTGGCTGCGCAGAACTTGTGGCGGCCATATTGGTAGCGGAGGAAACTGCCTCCGTATAACAGGCAGCGAGGCGAGCGGGTCGTCTGAGGTCACCGCCCATGTTATCACATCACGTGACGTAACAGCAGCAGCCCCATGTAATCGCATCACCTGCTGACGTAACAGCAGCAGCCCCATGTAACCACATCACCTGACTTACCAGCAGCAGCCCATGTAAACGCATCACCTGACGTACCAGCAGCCTCATGTAACCGCATCACCTGACGTACCAGCAGCAGCCCCATGTAACCGTTCACCTGACCTAACATCTGCAGCCCATGAATCGCATCACCTGACGTGACAGCAGCAGCCCAATGTAAACCGCATCACTGACGTACAGCAGCAGCCCCATGTAACCGCATCACCTGACGTACCAGCAGCCTCATGTAATCGCATCACTGAGTACCAGCAGCCTCATGTAACCGCATCTCCTGCGTACCAGCAGCAGCCCATGTAACCGCATCACCTGACTACCAGCAGCGCCTCATGTCCGCTCACCTGACGTACCCACCCCATGCCGATCACTGCGTAACAGCAGCAGCCTCATGTAACCGCATCACCTGCGTACCGCCACCCATGCGTATCACCGACTCATCTGAGCCTGATCGCATCACTACTGCAGCTGCACCATGTACCGCATCACCTGACGTACCAGAGCAGCCCATGTACCGCATCATATACCAACCCTGTACGCTACCGAGCAGCACCCCAGCCCATATGAGTCGCAGCAGCCTCGACGCATCACCTGACGTACAGCTGCAGCCCATGTAACCGCATCTCTGACGTACAGCAGCCCATGTAAGCAAGCAGCAGCCATGTAACCGCATCACCTGACGTACCAGCAGCCCGACCTCCTGACTGCGGCCTGAACCGCATCACTGACGTACCAGCAGCAGCCCCATGTAACCGCATCACCTGACGTACAGAGCAGCCCCTCATGCACCACCACCCATCATCACGACTACAGCAGAGCCCTGTAACGCATCACCACACCCTGACGCTCAGTACACACAGCAGCCCCAGTAGTACTGCACTCCTATTACACTGCAGCCCATGTACCGCATCTACCTGACGTAAGCAGCAGCCATGTAACCGCTCACCTGAGTACAGCAGCCCCGCTGTACCGCTATAGACTGTAATCGTTCCGCAGCCTCATGTACATACCGTACAGCGCATGTACCGTCTCCTGAGTACCGCAGCAGCCCCATGTAACCGCATCACCTGACGTTACAGCAGCAGCCCCATGTAACGTATCACCTGACGTACCAGCGCCCCATGTAACCGCATCACCTGACGTACCAGCAGCGCCCCCATGTAACCGCATCGCTCTGACGTACCAGCAGCAGCCCTCATGTAACCGCTCACCTGACTACATCGCAGCCCATGTAACGCACACCTGACGTGACAGCAGCCCATGTAACCGCATCACCTGACGTGAAGCTGCAGCCCCATGTAACCGCATCACTGACGTCCCAGCAGCCCCCATGTAACCGCATCACCTGAGTACAGCAAGGCCCCATGTAACCGCATCCCTGACGTACCAGCAGGCTCCATGTAACGCATCACTGACGTACATGGCAGCCCCATGTAACCGCATCCTGACGTACCAGCAAGCCCATGTACCGCATTCACCTGACGTACCAGCATGCCCATGTAACCGCATCACTGAGTACAGCAGCGCCCATGTAACCGAATCACCTGACGTACAGCAGCAGCCCCATGTAACGCATCTCCTGAGTACAGCACCAGCCCATGTAACCGCATCACTGACGTACAGCAGCAGCCCCATGTAACCGCATCACCTGACGTACAGCAGCAGCCCCATGTAACCGCATCACCTGACGTACAGCAGCAGCCCATGTAACCGCATCACCTGACGTACCAGCAGCAGCCCATGTAACCGCATCACCTGACGTGACAGCAGCGCCCCATGTAACCGCATCACCTGACGTACAGCAGCAGCCCCATGTAACGCATCACCTGACGTACCAGCAGCAGCCCATGTAACCGATCACTGACGTACAGCAGCAGCCCCATGTAACGCATCACCTGACGTACAGCAGCAGCCCCATGTAACCGCATCACCTGACGTGACAGCAGCAGCCCCATGTAACCGCATCACCTGACGTACCAGCAGCAGCCCCATGTAACCGCATCACCTGACGTACACAGCAGCCCCATGTAACCGCATCACCTGACGTACAGCACAGCCCATGTAACCGCATCACCTGACGTGACAGCAGCAGCCCCATGTAACCGCATCACCTGACGTACCAGCAGCACCCCATGTAACCGCATCACCTGACGTATCCAGCAGCCCCATGTAACCGCATCACCTGACGTACAGCAGCGCCCCATGTAACCGCATCACCTGACGTACCAGCAGCCCCATGTAACCGCATCACCTGACGTGACAGCAGCAGCCCCATGTAACCGCATCACCTGACGTACAGCAGCAGCCCCATGTAACCGCATCACCTGACGTACCAGCAGCCCCATGTAACCGATCCATACAACAGCATGACCGATCACCAGCACAGCAGCCCATGTAACCGCATCACCTGACGTACCAGCAGCCCATGTAACCGCATCACCTGACGTACCAGCAGCAGCCCCATGTAACCGCATCACCTGACGTACCAGCAGCAGCCCCATGTAACCGCATCACCTGACGTACAGCAGCAGCCCCATGTAACCGCATCACCTGACGTACACAGCAGCCCCATGTAACCGCATCACCTGACGTACAGCAGCAGCCCATGTAACCGCATCACCTGGACGTACCAGCAGCAGCCCCATGTAACCGCATCACCTGACGTACACCAGCACAGCCCCATGTAACCGCATCACCTGACGTACAGCAGCAGCCCCATGTAACCGCATCACCTGACGTACAGCAGCAGCCCCATGTAACCCATCCCACCCCATAATACGACCACGCAGCCCCATGTAACCGCATCACCTGACGTACAGCAGCAGCCCATGTAACCGCATCACCTGACGTGACAGCAGCAGCCCCATGTAACCGCATCACCTGACGTACACAGCAGCCCCATGAACCGCATCACCTGACGTGACAGCAGCAGCCCCATGTAACGCATCACCTGACGTACCAGCAGCCCCATGTAACCGCATACCCTGACGTACAGCAGCAGCCCATGTAACCGCATCACCTGACGTACCAGCAGCAGCCCATGTAACCGCATCACCTGACGTACAGCAGCAGCCCCATGTAACCGCATCACCTGACTACCAGCAGCAGCCCCATGTAACCGCATCACCTGACTACAGCAGCAGCCCCATGTAACCGCATCACCTGACGTACCAGCAGCCCCCATGTAACCGCATCACCTGACGTGACACAGCAGCCCATGTAACCGCATCACCTAGACGTACCCAGCAGCCCATTAACCGCATCACCTGAGTACCCACAGCCCATGTAACCGCACAACGACACGCAAGCCCCATGTAACGCATCCCTGACACAGCAGCGCATTAACCGCATCACCTGACGTACACAGCACCCCTGTAACCGCATCCACGCCACGCACCCATAACCGCATCACCTGACGTACCAGCAGCAGCCCATGTAACCGCATCACCTGACGTACACACAGCCCATGTAACCGCATCACTAGACAGCCAGCACCATGTAACCATACCTACGTACCAGCACACCATGAACCGCATCACCACTACCAGCACGCCCCATGTAACCGCATCACCTACGTGACAGCAGCAGCCCCATGTAACGCATCACCTGACGTCACAGCACCCATGTAACCTCCCTGACTACACAGCAGCCCCAGTAACCGCATCACCTGACGTACCACAGCAGCCCCATGTAACGCATCACCTGACGTACACAGCAGCCCATGTAACCGCATCACCTGACGTACAGCAGCAGCCCCATGTAACGCATCACCTGACGTACAGCAGCAGCCCATGTAACCGCATCACCTGACTACGCAGCAGCCCCATGTAACCGCATCCTGACGTACACACAGCCCCATGTAACCATCACCTGAACAGCAGCCCATGTAACCGCATCACCTGACGTACCAGCAGCAGCCCCATGTACCACCCATACAGCACAGTGACAGCAGCAGCCCCATGACCGCATCACCTGACGTACGCAGCCCCATGTAACCGCATCACCTGACGTACAGCAGCAGCCCATGAACCGCATCACTGACGTACCAGCAGCCCATGTAACCGCATCCCTGACTACCAGCAGCCCATGTAACCGCATCACCTGACGTCAGCACACCCAGTAACCGCATCACCTGATACACGCACCCATGTAACCGCATCACCTGACGTACCGCAGCAGCCCCATGTAACCGTATCACCTGACTACCAGCAGCAGCCCCATGTAAACCGCATCACCTGATGTACCAGCAGCACCCCATGTAACCGCATCACCTGACGTGACAGCAGCAGCCCCATGTAACCGCATCACCTGACGTAACAGCAGCAGCCTCATGTAACTGCATCAACTGACGTGACAGCAGCAGCCCCATGTAACCGCATCACCTGACGTACTAGCAGCAGCCCATGTAACTGCCATCACTTGACGTGACAGCAGCAGCCCCATGAAACCGCATCACCTGACGTACCAGCAGTAGATTCCAACCTCTCTGGTGTATTGCCGTTTTTTGCCTGCTCTCCTCAGCTACCAAAACATAACAGGAACCACTGGCTCGGCAAAACCTCTTCAATAAGGACTTGTGGAACAATTTATGGATCTTAAATGTCCCTGGAAGAAGCAAACGGAAGGAAACAGGATTAAGAATCTCCATGATTTATAAGGTCCAATGAACCTAGGCTTAAACTTAGGAGATGCAACTCTCATAGGGATATTTCTTGAGGACAACCAGACCAAGTCCCCCACTTTAAACCGAGGACCATCAGTCCTATGCCGGTTGGCAAACCGTTGGGTCCTTTTCCTGAGAGAGAGACAACCTCCCACTACCTGGTCCCAAATCTGCTGCATACGCTCCACAACAGAGTCAACACCCGGACAGACAGAAGTCTCCGCCTGCCCCGAAGAAAATCGAGGGTGAAACACTGAATTGCAGAAAAATGGAGACATCAAGGTGGCAGAGCTAGCCCTATTATTAAGAGCAAACTCAGCCAAAGGCAAAAAAAGAGACCCAGTCATCTTGATAAGCCAAAAAGTTTTGGCTTATATTTCACCGCTTGATTATCTCTTGAACAATAAGAGCATGGAAGAGGCTAGGAGCCATGTGGTGACCTGCATTTCTTGCTACATGTTCATAGACTTACCAGTGGAAAAGCCAAACTTCACATGCCAGAAATGCAAGCTTGTGTCCCTGTTGGAGGAAAAGTTGCAAAATCTGGAAGAGAGGTTATCTACATTGAAGACCATTAAGGAAGGTGAAGAGTTCTTAGAAGAGCAGAATTATCTCTTCATGGTACAGAAAGAGAAGAAATTCGAAGTGCAACTGAAGAAACAGAGGAATGGAAGCATGTGACCGAGAAGCAGGAGGATCGTGAGGCAGTCAGCACCAATTCTGCTCAGGAACCAAACCAGGCTCTCACACAGGAGAATGATGAAGAAATACATCAGGATAAGACTCTGCCCACAAACAACCTTGTACGCCCTCAGAGTCTCCTGAATGAAGAAAAGAAAACTGTTGTGAAGAAGAAAGAAGAGAGTTGTTGTCATGGGGATTCCCTGTTGAGAGGAACAGAGGCCGCTATCTGCAGACCGGATAAACCTCAAGAGAAATGTGCTGTCTTCCAGGTGCAAAAATTAAAGATGTGTCTGACAGGATATCAGGACTCTTCAGACCTAAAGATGACTACCCATTCCTGCTAATACATGTGGGGACAAATGACACGCTAGAAACGACCTGAAACCATCTGCAGTGACTTTGAAAACTTAGGTAAGAAAGTGAAAGAACTGGGAGCGCAGGTGGTCTTCTCCTCCATCCTCCCAGTGGATGGCCATGGAACAAGGAGGTGGAATAAGATTCTGCAGGTGAACAACTGGCTACGTCGATGGTGCCGTCAGCAAGGATTTGGATTTCTGGATCACGGAGTGAATTACCTATACGATGGACTACTTGCTAGAGATGGGGTGCACCTTACGAAGACTGGAAAACATGTATTTGGAAGTCGCCTTGCTACACTCATCAGGAGAGCTTTAAACTAGAACAATGTGGGAAGGGAAGCAAAACGCCAGCAAAATCCATACACCTGACAAATACTATTGAGAACTCGCTATTAGAAGTGGAAGGGAAGAACAAAGACAAAACAATCTAAATAATAAAAATATTGGGGAAGAGAAACCAATCACAAGCTAAAATGTTTTTATACAAATGCACAAAGCATGGGCAACAAACAGGAGAATGGACTACAAACGCAGGAGAAGAAGTATGATGTCATTGGAATCACTGAAACTTGGTGGGACGATACACATGATTGGAATACAAGGCAAAAAGGATAAACTTATTTGCAAGAAAAGACTTGAAAAAACGAGGAGGAGGTGTCGCATTGTTTTGTTAAAAAGCGTATATCTGCACAGAGTTGACGCTTCAGAGACTGGGGTTCTGGGAAACTGTTTGGGTAAGAATAAAAAGGACAGAAACAAGGAAAAGGACCCATTGTGGCTTTACTAACCCGGCCGCCTGTGCAAGCTGAAGATATGGATGAACTCTTTATGCATTTAAATGGCCAAAATTTTCCAAAAAATAGACTAGTGGTCATGGGGGTTTTAAAAATCCAGAATTTGTTTGGGGAATCTCTCCGGCAAACTACGGCCCGGAAATTCTTATCCTCTCTTGCTGAAACTTTTATCTTAAAAGGAAATGGAAAAAACAAGGGGTTTGCTCCTTTGGGTTAATCCTCAAAACGGGGGGAAAATGGTGGGGGGTAAGAGTGGGGGCTCTGGGAGGAGTGCCCATGCTTTTTTAAAATTTTTGGAAAAAAGGGGAGGAACCCCTGTAAAGATGCTAAGGTTAGTTTCGAAAGGCAGATTTTAAGGAACTCAGAAGGAATTGGGGGCCCCAAGGGCTGGTCCCCTTAAAACAAAAATTCCGGAAAGGGAAAAAAAATCTTAAAAATAGTTTCTCAAACCCAATCGTTAACAATTCCCAAAAAAGGGGGAAAAAGGGAAAAACTTTTAAAGGAAAACCCAGGGGATAAACTAAAAATTTAAACACGTAAAAAAAAAAAGAAATTTAAAAATGGAAAGAGGGGGCAACAAAAGAAAATTAATGCCGTCTGCGGGAACCCTGCAGGGCAAAATCAGTTATCAAAAAGTGAAAAAAAAATTAAGGTTGCAAGGGACGAAAAAGCAAAAAAAAGGTTTTGGGGGAAGTAAAAAGTAAAAAAAAAATCAAAGGAAAGGTTTTTTTACGGATGAAAATGATAAATGGAAGTCAGGATTTTAAAAGGTAATTTTAACCCCTATTTGCTCTGTTTTTTTAAGGAAATGAACATAAAGATCTTCACTGTCCTTTTAAGGATAGAAAAACCGGATACTAAAAAAAAAAAAGACAGTGGGGGAAACATTAGCTAAAAATTAAATTCATTTCCGGCCAAAATTACCCCCGGGTCTGAAGGAGTGCAAAGAATTCTTAACCCATGTCCAAAATCTTTGAAAATTTTTGGGGAAAACGGAGAAGCCCCAGAAACTGGAGAAGAAAATGTTTTTCCCATTTTAAAAAAGGGGAAAAGGGGCCGGGGAAACCCCAGGCCAGGATTTGACTTCTTAAAAAATTTTGAACAATTTTAAAAACTGTATGAAACCGGGAAAAAATGAAGTGATTAAAAAGTCGCTGGGTTTTAATAAAAGTCATTCAGAAAATTAAAATTTCCCTTTATGAAAAAATCAGATGGGGGTCGGGAAATGCTGTAGATATAGTATATCTTGCTTCAGAAAGCTTTTTAAAAATATCTCACACAATCCTTATAAAAAAAAAACTAAGTTGGAATGGAAAGGAATGTTGGTGGTTTTAAATGGTTAGTGAGGGGCCCCAAAAAGGGTTGTAAATGGCTGAATCCCGTTAAAAAAAAGTCTAAAATGGGGTCCAAAGGTTTTTTTGGGCCCTGTATTGTTCCCCTTTATCAATGATTTTTGATAAGGAATTGGGGAAATGATAAAAATTTTTGATGACACAAAGTAGGGGGGGTAGCTAATACTAAGAAAAGGAGAGGGTTAAAAAAAATTCTAAATGGGCAGGGGGCAGAAAAAAACAAATGGATTTTAACGGGAAAAAAACAAAGTATAAAAGGGCAAAAAAAATGAAAAAAGCATATCAAAAAGGGGGGGAAAAGGGTAAATAAAGACATGTGAAAAAATTTGGGATACTAATTGATCACGCTTAAATGGTAACGGTGAGCGCGCAAAAAAAAGGGAAAAGCAATTTAGGATGTATCAACGAAGCAAAGTCTAGATCACTGAGGCATTATTTCCTTATCCTTTTGGGGAGGGGCCCCTTGGAAAAATGTGTCCCCTTTTGGGCCCCTTTTTAAAAAAACATAAAAACTGGAGCAATTCGAGAAGGCCACCGAAAGGTGGGTCTGCAAACTGTCTATGGGAACGGGGCAGGATTTGGGGAAATTTTTGCTTTCAAAAAAGAAACTGGAGGAGACTTAATAGCTGTCTCAAAATCTCAAGGGGTGCACATTGAGAAGGATCATCTTTTTTTATTTGCAAGGAAAAAGAAGCAAAAGGGTAAAAATGGGAGGGAAAAACAGATTAGTATTAGAAAAAATTTTTTACAGTTGGGTGATCAGAGTGGAAAGGCTGCCCCCAAAGGGGTGGTTTCCTTCAATGTAAGCTTAAAAGGGCGGGTAGACTCTGTTGGGTGATTTGGAATCCTGCTTTAAGGGGGGTTGGGCCAGAAGGCCGGGGCCCTTTCCAAAAATCACCTTTCTTGATTCTTGATTGATCAGCAGAAAAAAAATCTCAAAATTCCAAAGGTTGGTTTTTCTTCGGTTTTTCTTGGTGAGGTGAAAACGGGGAGGAAAATAATTAACACCAAGTTTAAAAAGTCCCCAAAAATTTGGAAACAAACTGGACCCCTTTGTCAGACCAAGTTCTCCGGGAACCCCTGAAACCCCAACCGTGCTAAAGGAAAAAAGGCCCCAATCGGGGAGGAAGGAACTTAGGAAGGCAAAGAAATTTTTGGGAAAAAACCATCACGATTCCCCCGAAACGGTCTTTTTTTAAAAAACAGGGGGCGGAAAAAAAATTATAGAGTTTGGGGGGTCCAGGCCCCTTTTGGGGAAAAGGAAATGGCAAAAAAACCACTAGAACGGAGAAAAGGTTGGAAACGAGGCAATCCCACGGACTGCAAAATTCCCTAGTAGAGACAAAGTAGGCCCCCAAAAGGCCCGACCACCAATCTCTGGTCCCAAAAAATTTGGGGGATACAGCCAAGCGGAAAAAGAATTCGAACACACTCTTTTCCCCTGGTCTGGGACAAACCTTTCAAACGGCGCACTTAGGTTTTTCCTCCGACCCCCCTCCGACCCAGTCTCAAATTGGGCGAGATGGAGAAATACACCCTTTCAAAAAAAGCGGTCGAAACTCGGGAATCTGAAAATAAACCTTGAAGGGACCCCCTTTAAAAAATTTTGTCCCGGGAAAAAAAGAAAAAAAAAATTTAAAACTATAAAAAAACAAAGTGTTTAAAGTTTAGAAAAAATTTTGGAAAGCTCCCCTGGTGGTTGAAAACAACAAAACCCCTTTAATGGGATTGGAAAACAGGATTTTTACGTGGTTTAATGGGAGGTTCCTCCTCATGGTTGCCGGGATCTTGTTCTTTTAACTTGGTTCCGGTTTACTTAAAAATTTTCTGAGTCTTGCCTGCATTTTCCCTTATGATAAATATTTTTGCTTTTTTTTTTGTGCTTTTTTTTTCTTTTTCCCCGCATTTTGTGGGGCACCCCGGTCCCCCGGGGGCTTGTGTCCTCTCAGTTTATTACCCCTGTTTTTGTTCATTTGCCTTTTCCCCTTTTTTAGTGGGCGGGATTTGTTTTGTACCCCAAGAAAAAAATTTTGGTTGAGGTGTGTGATCTAGGTGTTTTTGCAATTGTAGAGTTGGTTTTTTTTGGGGGTTTTTTGGTTGCGTAATGCCCCTTCCACCCTTTTTGCCCAGGTAGAGGGGGCCCCCCCAAGTTTGCTCATATTTTTTTGTCGTGTCTGTATTTCCTCTTTCTAACCCCATTACTTTTGGGGCTTCCATTTCTTTGGGGATTCCCCCGGGGTAGAAGCTTCCCTTTTATCTTTGGTGAGTTAACCTTCAGGTGTGACAGGGGTCAGGGAACGTGGGAACCTCCCGGTGCCTTTGTTGTGGGGGTTATCAGGGACGCAATCCAGTAGTTTCCCAACCCTTTCGGGTATTGGTTTTTTTCTGCTCCCCTCAGTACCAAAACTAACAGTTCCCGGGCCCAAAAATAAAAAATTTTTTACTCCGAAGGGAAAAATGTAAAAGGAAAAAAAAAAAGGAATTTCAGAATTTTTTTTTTTTTTTTTTGGTTTTTGATTTTTTTTCCTCTTTTTTTGGGGGCTGAGGAATTTTTTTTTTCTCAATGGGTTTGCACGTTTTGGCCCCGTGGTAGCTTTCCCTGAAATTTGGGAGTTTCTACCATTTGCAGGTTCCCCGGGTTTGGACCGGTCCCCATGCCAAATTTTTTTGGGGGATCGAGTAAATTTCTGAATTTAAAAAAATGTAAGTTTTTTTTTTCCTTTTAAAAAAATAAGTCCTAGGGAACCGCACAGCAGGTTCAAATTGTCATCTCTTCCCCCCGGCATCCCAGGTTGGGGTTTTTCCCCACCCGGGGGGGGCCGTTTTGAGTAATGTTGATGTTTTTTTTGGCTCTGGGGGTTTTGGTGAACCTAATGTATGATCAAACTAAAAAAAAACCTTTTTGACATTAACGGGGCTTGGGACGTGGTTTACTGTCAGAAATTTAAAATGGGCGTCCACAAAAAGGAATATAGTTTGGACCCTTTTTCGGAAGGGTTTCGGAATGTAAAAGGTTTGGTGGGGTTTCCTGCTCCCTCTGGTTTCAAGATTCTTGTCTTTTTCGATTAAATTTTCAATTTGCGTGGGAGGGATGCGTGGGAAAGTTTGCCTTTTTAACCGTTTTGAGTCCTGCAGTGTGTGAGTGGCTTTGGGGCCGGTCATGGTTTTTGAAAAGCAAGGGTTGTTTTACGTGGGGGCCCCTTTAGTATTTTTTCCCGCCCCAAGGGGGGAAAGTTTTGCACGCCCAGTTGTCTTTTGGGAGGTTCAGACAAATTTTTTTTGATGACCGATTTGTCCCGTCCCCATTTTTGGGTTTTTTGATTCGGGGGACTTTAACCGATGGATTTTTTATTTGCTAAACGTTGTGGGTTTTTCCCCTTATACCCTATGGAAGTCTTTTCCCCTATGGGGGGTTGTTTACCCCCTTTTGGGTGAGAATAAACCCCCTTCCTTTAAAAATGAGGGTTGAACCCGATATCAGGGGAGTTTTCAAATTTTGGTGCGTATAACTGCAGAAAATTTTCGTGCTGGGTTTTCCCTTTGGGTTTCATTCATAATCCTGTTTTGGATTGGGAAAACTGTGTCTGTGACCAGTTGGGGCTGCCAAAGTGTTAAAGCCAACACTCTTTTTTTCTGGGCCCCTCCCCCGGTCAGGGTGTTCCTGACTTTTTTTTTGATTTTTTTTATGTGTTACGAAAGTAAAAACTCATCCTTCCCCCCCCCCTAGGAGTATGACTGTGCTATTGAATTAGTGCCTGTGTAAAACCCTAAAGGTGCCTTTTTAAATTTCTGTACCTGAACAGACCCTAAGCGGTCTTATATCAGGAGTCATTTGGGGAAGGGGCATTTCGACCATCCCCCTTACCCTTGGGGGCCGGGGTTTTTTTTTTGTGGGCCAAAAAAAATAGTTCATTAAGGCCCTGTATTGATTTTCGTCTCTTGAACAATATCATGTGAAATACAATTCCTTACCCTTGATTTTGATTGTTTCCAGGGTGAAAAATGCACTTGGGTTTTCCCAAACTTTACCTCAGGGGGGGGATAACCCTTTTTCCCTTAAGCACGGGGATGAATGGAAAACGGCGTTAAAACCCCCAGAGGGGATTTTGGGTACCTAGTGATGCCCTTTGGGCTCACTAATGCTCCTTCCGTCTTTTAGTCCTTTGTTATGATTTGGTAGTGGGGGGGAAGGAAAAAAAAACAATCACCCGAGAGGTTGGGAACTACTGGGGTTGCAGTACCCCGATAACCACCACCCTAAAAGGGAGCCGTGAGCGTACCTCGTTGGCCTGACGCCTCGTACAGCCCGAGAAGCTAAAAACACCTAAAGATAGAAAAAGGAAAAAATACTGCCCCGGGGCAGTCCCCCAAAAAACAAAAAAGCCCAAAAAGAAAGGCGGTTAGACAAGGGAAAAACGCACAGCAGAAAATAGATGACAAAGTTTTGGGGCCCAAAACTTCTAGAAAGAAAAGGATAAAGGGAAATTACTGCAAACCAAAAAACCCTAAAAAAAATTTCCCAAATCACTAATTTCAAAACACCTGGATCCAACACCCTCTCCCCCCTAAATTTTTCTCGGGTAACAAAAAAAAGCGCAGCCCCGAAAAACTGGAAAAGGCAAATTAAAATAACAGTGGTCAGGAAAAATGAGAGGGCACAAGCCCCCCGGGGGGGCCCGGGTGAACTCCACAAAGTGCGGACAAAATCAAAAAGCAAGACAAAAATAAAGCAAAAAAACTTATCTGTTTTGCAGAAGATGCACAAAACACGCAGGCTTCCAGTGCCCCGGAACCAAAGTGAGACAAGAAAATTGTCCCGGCAACCCCGATGGGGGGAACCTCCTTAAGGGTATGCCACACTAAAAAAGCGTCGCTAACGAGATCGCTAAAATCGCATATTAAAGGGTCCGTTAGTGACGCCGGTTTGTGGGCAGCAGCAACGACGTGGGGCCCCGTGTGATCTCGTTCTCGTTAACAGCGTTCTGGACCGTTTTTTTTACGTTGGCGTCCCCCTGGTGACATAACCTGGTGGGCACCCTTTTTTTAGCGATGTGCTGTTTTTTGTACCGCCAAGTCGTTTTGGAGATCGCTAACCGCGATTTGGTCCCTTAAAGCATCGCTAAATTGGGGCTACTAGCGATATTTAACAAAACCCCTAGCGATTATTAGTATGCGCGTTAAAGAGATTTCTAGGGGTTTTTTTAGTGTGCAGTACCTTAATATAAGACCGTCCCTTAAAAACCTGTGTTATGTTACGGGACGGGGGTGCAGGTAAAAAAAGGGAAAAACACCGAGCGTTGGAATCTATGAGATTGCAGTACCCTGATAAAAACCACAACTGAGGGGAGCCGTAGGTTCCTACTTGGTCCTAGAGCTGTCACGCTGAGAAAAACTACACTAAAGATAGAAATAGGAAAACTATCTGCCCGGAGCAGAACCCCAAAGATTAAAACCCCCAAACTGTAATGGCGGTTAACAAAAGGAAAAACTGAACAGAAAGAAAATATATGAGCAAAAGCTGGGGCCCAAAATATCTAAAAAGAAAAGGACAGGAAGGGCACTACTGCAATCCCCAAAAAACCTGAAAAAACAAAACCCTTTTAATTTCAAAATCACCCGAGATCCACGACTTACCCCCCTAAATTAGTTCTCTGGGTAACAAAAAAAGCAGCCCCTGAAAAAAATGCAAAAAGCAAAAATACAAAACACAGTGGCGGACAAATGAGAGGGCAAAAGCCCCGGGGGGGACCCCGAAGGCCCCCCCAAGAAGTGCAGGACAAAATGCAAAATATAGCAAAAAACAAAAAAAGAAATGTTATTATAGCAGGGATGCGACACACACGCAGACTACAAGGGGAAAATGGAAGAAGGTTTAGCCCCAAAAAATTTTACACCGGAACCCCGTGGGGAAAAAAGTTTCCCCTTTAAAAAAGACAATCAGTAACACCCGATTCCCAATCCTCACTAGTACCGCTTGTAAACCCCCAGAGGGAGCCTCTGCTCAGAAAATATCTCAAACCCATTTTACAAAAATACCCCCCCCCTTGGGGGGGTCACCCAACCCTCTTTGGCAACCAGGTCGGTCGGTGAGTTCATGATACGCCGGATAAATCTCCTAGCATGGATGTCCGAAACAAAAACCCCCCAAAAAAAACTTCCTGCCATAACCTCTCCCTTAACAAAAACTGGAGTCTTCGCTAGAAAAACAGAATCCAAAATTTTCTCAACCAATACCCGATTGCCCTCAACAAAACAGGGTCAGGAGGCAAGCAGCAGGGAACCCCGGCTCAACAAACCTTTCAAAAAGGATTTGGAACCGTTTTGGATTTAAATGTCCCTGGAAGAAGCAAAAAAAAAAAATTAATAATCTCCATGATCTTATAAGGTCCCAAAGAACCCAGGGTTAAATTTGGAGTGTTTCCATAGGAAATTTTTTTTGAGGGGCAACCCGACCAAAATCCCCCCTTTAAACCCAGGACCTCGTCCTATGCCTTAGCAAAACCCCTGGGCCTTTTCCCGAGAAGGGACAACTTCCACTACTTCCCAAAAACTGCTGCAACGCTCAACAACAGAGTCAAAACCCCGGACAGACAGAAGCTCGTCCCTGAAAAAATCGAGGGGGAAAACCCCGAATTACAGAAAAAGGGCATAAAAATGGGAGAGTACCCCATTATTAAGAGCAAACTCACCAAGGGAAAAAAAAGACCCGTAAACCTTCACGACAAAAAGCATTTGATAAGTCTCCAATTCGGTTTGTTCTCTCAGTTTTGACCATTGGTTTAGGATAAATGCCGAGGGGAAAGACAATTGAAAACCCCTTTAGAAAAAAAGTCCCCCAAAAAACTGGAAACAAAAATGGATCCTCTGTCCCGACACAATGTTCTAGGAATGCCGTGAAAAAAGAACCACGTGCTGAAGGAACAAACCCCCCCAAATTTAGAGGGGAAGGGAACTTAGGTTGGCAAAGAGTTCATTTTGGAAACTATCACAAAAACCCAGTGGTGGGCTTCTCTGGAAACAAGGAAAATCGGAAAAGAAATCCATAGAGTTGGGTCCATGGTCTCTTGGGGCCCGGCAATGGGTCAAAAAAACACTAGAGCGAGAGCAAGGCTTGGAGGGGAGCAAGTCCCGCAGGGGTGCACAAATTCCCCGACATGGAGACAAGGTGGCCCCCAAAAGGGGGCCCACTAACCAAGTCTCTTTGGGACCAAAATTCCGGGATGCCCAGCAATGCGGAAAATGAATCTCAGACATCACACTCTTTTTCCCTTTGGGCCCGGGGCAAACAAATTTTTCCCAAAAGGGGAGCCGGCCATCCCCCTGACACCCCTCCCGGCAGTCTCAAATTAGGGAGTGGGGGGAAGAATACACCTCCTTCAAATAACGAGGGATCGATAGCCAGGGGGTCCGCAAGGAAAATCTCGAGAGGGGATCCCCCTTAACATCTTTTGCCAGGAAAAAGGAACACAAAATTAAAAGTGTGAAAAACAAACCACCTGGCCGTCTAGGATTGAGTCGTTGGGAGATTCCAGATAGACCCGATTTTATGGTCCGTAAGGACCACCACCTATGTTTTGGGTCCCCCAGCCAAAAGTTCCACCTTCAAAAGCCCACTTCATGGCCCAAAAACTCCCGATTACCCACGAAAAATTTCTTCAGTAGGAGAAAATTTTCAGAGAAAAAAGGCACAAGGGGGACTTTTTGGGTCTCTGGGTCTTTTTGGGACAAAACGGCACCTGCCCCCAAATTTAGAGGGATCAACCTCCACCTGAAAAGGAGAGAAACATAGGGTGCGTAAAAAGGACAGAAGGAATTTGCTTTGTTCCGAAAAGCAGAGACTGCCTAGGGGGCCAATTCACCACATCGAACCCTTTTGGTCAAAACATTAATGGTTTAAAAACAGGAAATTTCAATAAAATTTCGATAAAAATTGGCAAAACCCCAAAAATTTTGAAAAGGGCCTTTAATGAAGTAGGGTTGGGCCCAATCACAGTGGCCCGAACCTGACGGGTCCTTTCAATAAAAATGGGGCAAAATGAACCCCGAAAGAGATTTTGTACGCCAAAAAAACCTTTGATCCTTCACATACAGGATTTTCTCCAAAATTGGAAACAGTTCGAACATGTTTTAATGAGATCCCATATTAGAAAAATCAAAAATTTTATCCAAAAAAAACAAACAGAAAACTTGCCCCAAAAAAATCCTGAAAATGTCATTCAAAAGGACGGAAGCGGAAGGAGCATTAGTGACCCCAAAAGGGGACACAAGGACTCAAAAATGCCTTCAGGGGTTTTAAAATGCGTCTTCCATTCACCCCCGTGCTTAATGGAATAAGGTTAACGCCCCCTGAGGTCAAGCTTGGAAACCCAAGTGGGTTTTTTTCCCCTGGAAAACAGGGTCAGAATAAGGGAAAAGGGTATTGAATTTCACAGTAATTTGTTAAAGGACGAAAATCAATACAGGGCCTTAATGAACCTCCTTTTGCCACAAAAAAAAAACCCCGGCCCCTAAGGGTAAAGGGGATGGTCTGATATGACCCTTCCCCAATATTCCTTGAAAAAAGACCGCATAGCGTATGTTCGGGTACAACAAGTTAAAAAAAGGCGCCCCTTAGGGAATTTACTCCCCGGCACAAATTCAATAGCGCAGTCATAGCTCCTAGGGGGAGGTAAGGATGCAGTTTTACTTTCGCTAAACACATCAAAAAAATCAAAAAAAAAAGTCAGGAACATCCACCCGGGGGGGAGGCAAAAAAAAACAGGAGGTTGGTATTAACAAAATTGGGCAGCCCCAACTGGTTACAGACACAGATTTCCCCAAACCAAAAAAGGGTTTTGAGACTGTAACCCAAGGGAAACCCACACGATAAAGTCATCAGATTATTAGAACCAAAAAATTTTCAGCACTCTGGGGATCGGGTTTAACCCCCATTATCCCTGAGTAGAAAACTGGGGTTTATTCTCACCAAAGGGGGAGAAAACGATCCCAGTAGGGGGAAAAGACTTCTGTAGGGGATCAAGGAAATCCACAAGTTTAGCAAAATCAAATCATCAGGTTAAGCTGCTCCAAATCAACGAAAGCCTGAGAAAAATGGGAAGAGAGCTTCAGAGGACAGTTTAAAAAAAACTTAGTCTGAACACTACCCCGACAACTGAGGTGCAAACGTCTTCCCCCCTTTGGGGAGATGAAAACTGAGAGGCCACCCCAGTAGAAACATAACCCATTTTCGCTTTTGAAAAAATAGCTTTCCCCCAAAACCACTCCAACACTGCATGGGCTAGCAGGGCTCCAAGGGAAACCCCTCCCCCGCATTCTTCTCCGCTCACGCAAACGTTGTCAATTTGAATCGCCAATGACATAGAATCATTTAGACCCGAGGGGACAGGGAATCCCCCCAACATCCTTTACTTATCCGCAGACCCTTCCCAAAAAGGGCCCCCAAAACTCGTCTTCCATTTGGTCAGGCTGCCCCAACCCCGGGTCTCTGACAGTATAAATCAGGTCATCAAGCCCCCGTTTAATGCCCAAAAAGGGTTTTCAGCTTGATCTGACATTAGGCTCATCGACAATAACCCAAAGCCCGAAAAATCACAAAATCATCAAAACAGGTCCCGGTGTGAGGGAAAAAAGCCCAAAACCTGAGGATGCCGCCCAGGAGAGGATTTTAATTTGAACCTGCTGCGCTGCGTTTCCTGAGGACTTTAAATTTTAAAGGGAAAAAAAAAATTTACAAATTTT
>JARQOD010007428.1:0-39251 GCA_033576555.1 Oophaga sylvatica | reverse complement strand
GCCCTTGCGATTCGAATAAAAGACCTTGAGTTTTTTGCGAGGAACCCCGCCCCCCTGTGTCCCCCAAAACCTTCTACATTGTCCCTCTTTTGGGGGTTTCCCCTTTTTTTTTTTCTGAGAGATGATTTTAAAAGGGACTTTTTTTTTTGGGGGGGGATGGGGGGGGCCCCCGCAAGACAGGAAGTTTATTTTCTGGGGGAGAAAGGGAAAATTTTTTGTGGGGGTCCCTCCCGTTTTTTGCTGAGCAGGGAGTCCCCAAAAAATTTTTGTCCCAGTTGTGTGGTGGACAAAATGGGGAGTATGTTTTTCCCCCCCCCCAAGCCCCTCTTTTTTTCTCTACCAGCGAGGTGGTGGTGGTACAGGAACTGGGGGATTTCTTTTTTTGGTGGGGGGCCGCGGCTAATGGGGGGGCCCCCCCGGGTTTTCCCCCCAGGTGAAAAATTTTGCAACTGAGTGTTTTGGCCAAACCTTTCCCATATTCTCTATTACGCCAGCCTGGGGGCCAAGGTAGTTTTGTCAAGCCGGCAAACATGACCTTCGAGGGGGGGCAATACTAAAGAACATTGTCTTGTTATGTTTTTGGGGGGGCCCTTTCCCAAACTCCAATTTTTTGGGGCTTCCTTGGTTAACAAAACTAACCCAGTTTTTAATTGGGGAAACCGAGAGAAAAACCGGGGGGGAAAAATTTTTTGCCTAAAAAACTGCATGAACCGGCGGGGGTGCGGCCCTTCCTAAAAACTTAAACCCCCTTTTTTCCCTGGGGGACTTTGAGATTTTTTTCAAAAGGGGGGTGTCAAGAATTACCCCTAACGCGCGTATGACTGTGCAAAAAAATTTTCTTCGAGCTAAAAAAACCTAAATGGGGGTTTTTTAAAAACCCTTTCTGGTCCTGGAGGCAACGGGAAGGGGTTAAATTTTGGGGGAAAAATCACCAAGGGGCATTTTTGACCTTTTATCTTTCCCCAGGGGCCCCGGGGGGGGTTTTTTCTTTTTGAAAAAAAAGTGGAGGCCTCCCCCTTGTTGGATTCCCGGGAGTTTAAATTTTGGTTGGGGCCGAGACCCCTTTCCCCTTTTTCCCCTTTTTTCCCGACCCCTTTTAATAGTTTGGGGGGGCCCCAAAAAGGGTTTTTTCCTTTTAATTTTGGGTCTCGGGGGGGGGGGGTATAATCTGATTAGAAAAAAGGGGGGGAGAGTGGAAAAACTGTTTTAAAACCTCCGGAGGACATTTGAAAAATTGCCCTTTGGCCCTTTCGGTTGACTATTTCCCCCGGCGGGGTTTAAAATTTGTTTAAAAAAATTCCTTTCCCCCCACCTGTGGGACTTTTTGGGTTTTCTTTTTTTCTAGAGACTCAAAAATTTCCCCCCTCCCGGGTTTTTTGTCTCTCGGAGCTTGAGGAAAATTGTATGAAATACGTTTTAACGTCTTGTGTTTGGGGTGCGTGAAAAAACAGGGAACACGGGTTTTAATAGAAAGTCTTGTATTATTTTTTAAAACAAGTTGGCAAAAATGCCAATTTTGCAGACACAGAAGGGAGGAGAAAACACAGGCCAAGTAATTAAAATCAGCAAATCACCTCCACAAAGGGTTAGGATCTTTTTTCCTTTTTACCGTAAGTCCATGCAACTGGGGCTTTAAAAAGGGAGGGTTTAGGTCCAAAATGCTTCAAGGCCCCCATGGAATAGCTGGATAAAAGGCCAAGGCTTTGGGTTTGGGGCAAAAGGGTTTACTGCGGGGTAATTTGAAGCACTGTTGCTCACTGTGGGTTTTTGGGAACAAAAGGAGAAAAACAGGGCGGGAACATGCCCAAACTGGAAACTCCCCTTTTGATGAGGGCAAGAAAAGCTCAAAAAAGACAAAAAAGTAAAATGGGGTGAAGAACAAATGAAATTTTAGGAACAAAAAACACGAACCCCTTTTTTTACTCCCCCCCTTTGGGGGGAAACCCCGGATGACCTCAGGCCAGGCTTGTGTGGGTACCCTTTTTTTAAACTGACGGGCAAGCGGGACATTAAAAGTTATTGACTGGGGTTTCCCCGTTGTCCTCCAAATGGGGACCCTCTTTTAAAAAAGTTTAACTGATTTCTATACAAAAACCGGGGAAAAAAATCCTTTTTCCCCCCAAATTCTTCCCGACCATCGACTAGCCTGGGTCGGGGGGGGGGAAAAAACGCCCGGAAAAAAATTGGGTGTCGCACCTTTTGTGGATACATGAAAAACAGGGGGGAAATTTTATAGTTTTTGGGAGTTTAAGGACAAGCAACGGCACTTATAATTTTAAATGATTTAAAAGGGTCCAATGTACATGTCCCAACTTGACGATGGAATCCTTTTAATTTTAAAATTTTGGTTTACGCCAGACCCCAAATCCTCCTTGAAAGCTGGTGCAGGTTTCGAAAAATTTTTCTCTGCTTTTCCCTTTTTCCTTTTCCCAGCCGATTTTCCCTTCTCCTTTTAAAAACCATATTCTTCTGTAAAACGGATTCTTTCAGCCCATGTGTTTAAAAGGGGTTTCTATGGGAAACGTGGGAGAAAAGTTTGGAATAACCTAAATTTTTTGAAAAAAAAAGGGACGTTGGGAGGCAACCCGAGAGTTGTTATACGGAACCCAAAGGAAGTGACCCCCCCCTCATTGTAGGTGGCAGATAAAGCAGCGAGATACTGCTCCAGGGTTTGATTGGTTCGTTCGGTCTGTCCATTAGTCTGGGGATGAAAAGCAGAAGAAAGGTTTACTTTAATGTCCAATGCTGCACAAGAAATTTTGCCAAAACCTAGAAGTGAATTGCACCCCTCGATCCGAAATAACCTCATCCGGTACTCCATGTAAGCGAAACACATCTTTAATCATCAAATCTGATGTCTGTTTTGCAGTGGGTAAGCCGACACAAGGGATAAAATGAGCTGCCTTTGTTAGACGGTCAACCACCACTAGAATGGTGTTCTTCCTTGAGAGGTTGGTAACTCCACAATGAAGTCCATAGAAATGGATCCCCACGGGCGGGACGGGGTGGGAAGAGGCTGTAACAGACCAGTTGGTGAGGAGCGAGGTGTTTTGCATCTTGCACAGACTTCACATGAAGTGACATAGTTTAAAACATCCTTCCTGCAAGTGGGCCACCAAAAGAAACGAGAGAGAAATTCCTGTGTCTTTAGAATTCTCTATGCCCAGCTATCTTGGAATCGTGAATGAGTTGCAATACTCTCAATCTGACTGTTTCAGGAATATACAGGCGTTGTCCCTGAATCCACACACCATTCTTAAAGACAAGACTTACGTCCCTTGGGGGTTGTGCCAAAAAGGAATCCGCATGGTATGCTTCCTTGATGTCCTTAAGTAGGTCTTGATTATGAATTACTCCTAGGAATCTAGAGTCAGAAGAATAGTCTTAGGAGGAGTAATTGGACGTGTCTCTGCTGAGTAAATCCTAGAGAGTGCATCAACTTTCCATTGCGCGATCCTGGTCTATAAGAAATGATAAAATTAAATTGGTTTAAGAAAAGATTCCAGCGAGCCCTGGCGAGGATCAGGCACTTAGCCGACCTGATAAACTCAAGGTTACGATGATCTGTCAGGACGACTATTTGCTGTGCAGCTCCCTGAGAAGGTGTCTCCATTCTTTGAAGGCGGCAATAATGGCCAACAACTCTCTATTGCCCACATCGTAGTTCCTCTCAGCCGAAGACAACTGCTGGGAAAAGAAGGCACAGGGATGCAAGACATTCTTCTCACCTGTTCTCTGAGAGAGTATAGCTCCAACGTCACAGTCTGAAGCATCCACCTCTATTATGAAGGCAAGCTCGGGGTTGGGATGTACTAGGATAGGTGCAGTGGTAAATTTATCTTTTAGACAGGAAAATGCTTCCTGGGCTTGGGGAGTCCAGGAGAACATAGACTCTTTCCGGGTAAGTTGGGTGATAGGTGACACTACCTCAGAAAAATTTCTAATGAAACGTCTATAGAAGTTGGCAAACCCGATGAAGCGCTGTACCTCCTTCACATTTCTAGGACTTGGCCAATCCTTGATGGCTTGGGTTTTGCTTCCATCCATACTAATTCCTTGTGTAGACAGTACATACCCCAGAAATTGAATTTCGGTCCTATGGAATTCACACTTTTCAAGTTTGATGTAAAGATGATTTTGTCTTAGACGTTCCAAGACCATTCTCACATGTCCATGATGTTCCTCTGTGGAGTTAGAAAAAATTAGAATATCATCCAAATAAATTACCACGAATGTATCTAGGAGATCCCTGAAGATGTCATTCACCAAGTGTTGGAAAGTGGCTGGTGCGGTACTCAGACCAAAAGGCATAACTAGATATTCAAAGTGTCCATAGCGTGACCTGAATGCAGTCTTCCATTCATCCCCAGGTCTAATACGGACTAAGTTATAGGCCCCACGAAGATCTAGTTTAGAGAAAATTTTGGCATGTCGCACTCTCTCCAATAACTCAGGGATTAAAGGCAATGGATAACGGTTTCTAATAGTAACCTTATTGAGTTCCCTATAGTCTACGCATGGTCTCAGAGATCCATCTTTCTTCTTTACAAAGAAGATGGGTGCACCTGCAGGAGATGAAGAGGGGCGTATGAAGCCCTTGGCTAGATTTTCGTCTATGTAATCCTTTAAAGCCTTTAGCTCGGGCCCCGCCAGGGGGTAGATCTTACCAAAAGGTATCTCTGCTCCAGGCAATAATTCAATTGGACAATCATATGGACGGTGAGGAGGAAGCTGGTCAGCGTTCTTCTTGTCACATAAATCCACATAGTCCTGGTATACAGCTGGTAGTTCAGGGACTGACATGGTTCCTTTAGGAACAGAGCAAGCTGAAACTTTTGGACTCATCTGTTTCTCTGGAAAGTGTAATTCCTTGGTCTCCCAGTTAATGGTAGGATTCTGAGCCTGCAGCCATGGTAGCCCTAGAATAATGGGAAAGTGGGGAGAAGAGATAAGCATAAAGGACAGTTTCTCTTTATGATCTTTACCCATAAGAACCTCAAAGGCTCTGTTTCCTGATCCACTGGTCCAGAGGTCAGCAGGGAGCCATCCACAGTTTCCATCTGTACTGGAGTAGCCTTCTTCACTGAACGTATCCCCTGTTTCAGAGCAAAGGAGACATCCATAAAATTTCCACTTGCCCCTGAGTCGATCATAGCAGAGCTAGACACCCAAGCTGAGTCAACCCAGAGTTTGATGGAAAGGAAGCAATGAGAATTGTTTTTTCTTACAACTCAGCTGGGACACCGCTGAGGAAACTTGAAAAATGGCAGCGTTTACACAGTCAACGTCCTCAGAAGTAACGGAGTTTAAGTCCGAGAAATCAAGATCTGTTGCTGCAGATCTCTCTGGAGCCTGAGGTTCGGACCTGACAGATCCCCTCTCGCAACACTCACAATGAATGAGTGCTGCAGTAGTCTTACGAGAACGGCTGGGGCAGTTTATAATGAAGTGCCCTGACTTACCACAATAGAAACATAGATTTTCCTTAAAACGATGTTCCTTGCGTGCATCACTAACCCGTCGTTGTAAAGAGTCTACCTGCATGGGTTCAGGTTCAGGTTCCCGTGTAATCCTACTCAAAGGTTCCTTAGCTGGAGAGGAAGGTAGGAAAAGGTTAGTGCGATTGCTTTCGAACCATCTCTCTTGCCTGCGTTCAGTCAGACGAGTATCAATACGGATGCAGTAGTTAATAAAGTCACCTAACGCAGTGGGAGGGTCGGCACGAGCAAGTTCATCCTTAATCAATGGAGATAACCCTTTCGAAAAATAGATTTTTTTGGCGGAACTGTCCCAGGTGGTATCAAGGGCCCATCTCCTGAAATCCAAGGCATATTCAGCTACCGAGTGCTTACCTTGGCGCAAAGCTAACATGGCTGCTTCAGCTGTTGCACCTCGATTGGGGTCATCAAACACCTGCCCCATGGCTGAAATAAAAGCATCAAGGTGATTCAAACAATCATCCTCAGTCTCAATCAGAGGGTTTGCCCACATCAAAGCCTTGTTGGTAAGCAACATAATTATAGTAAGCACCTTAGATCGTTCAGTGGGAAATTGTGAAGCATGTGCAGAAAAAAAAAGATTGCATTGATTAATAAATCCCCTGAATTTCTCACGTTCACCGCCAAAATGAAAAGGGGGCAACTTGGGAATCCCAGAACTCGGGGCTACGGCAGGAGCCTGGACTCGCTCTTCTAGAACCTCAATCCTGGCTCGCAAATCCTGGGCAGTCTGTCCAAACACTTGCAAATTGTGATTAGTGAGGTCCTGTAGGTTTGAAAAACGGGTCTTTATATTCTGCAAATCTGCAAGGATATTATCAGTCACTCCGCAAAGTTCCTTTATGCGGGCCTCCATTTTCCAGATCTTTTAAGACAGGAGTACTGGAAGAAGAGGAGAGGAGAAAAAAAAAAAAACACAATAGTGTTTACCTGTGGTAACACTGCAGAGAGAAAAAAAATTAAGGGAACTGCTCACCTGGAATGGTTGTGAGAAGTCACAACCACTATCATCACAGAAAGTTCACCCGGACATCTGATATCCACAGTTACAGCAGACAAAAAAGAGAAAAGAGAAAAAAAAAAAAAAAACAATAGTGTTTACCTGTGGTAACACTGCAGAAAAAAAAACTCTTAAGGGAATTGCTCACCTGGAATGGTTGTGAGAAGTCACAACCACTGTCATCACAGAAAGTACAACCGGACATCCGATATCCACAGTTACAGCAGACACAGCCTTTCCAGACCCAGCAGACACTAACGTTTTGGCTTCAGAATCTTGTAATGTATGTAGTACAGTTCATATAGCGTCTTGTGCTTGGGTGCGATGAAAATACATGAGACACAGGTTTGATATAGAAAGTCTTGTATTACTTCATACAAGTTGGCAAAAATAGTCACACAGTTTGCAGACACAGAAGCAGGAGACACAGCAGGCCAGAGTAATCTAAGCTCAGCAATCACTCTCCACAACAGGTTCAGGATCTTCTTCTCTGTTACCGTAAGTCCATGCAAACGTGGGTCTTTCAAAGAGCAGGGTTCAGAGTCCACAAGTGCTTCAGAGTTCCTCAGTAGGAATAGCTGGAGTACAAGGTCCAAGGCTTTAGGAGTCAGGTCACAGGTTCACTGCAGGCTAGATTCTGAAGCACTGATTGCTCAGCTGTGGCTGCTTAAGAAGCAAAAGGAGAGAATCAGGGCGGGAACATGCAAGCTGGAAACTCCATTTTGACTGAGGGCAAGATAGCTGCAGCAAGACAGAAAGTAAAATGGCTGACGAACAAACTGAGTTTCAGGAACATGTACTCAGAACCTTACAGTGAGACAGGTGTTGCAGATCTTGCGAGACAATAAACTGTACGCCAAATGGGAGAAGTGTGTATTCGCCGTACAGGAACTTCAGTTTTTAGGATTCCTGGTGTCAGCTTCTGGTTTCCGTATGGACCCTGGGAAAGTGAAGGCAGTGCTTGAATGGGATCGGCCAGAGGATCTTAAGGCACTGCAGCGTTTCCTGGGGTTTGCTAACTACTACCGGAAATTTATTCGGAATTTCTCATTCGTTGTCAAACCTCTCACTGACATGACAAAAAAAGGGACAGATTTTTCTAGGTGGTCTGACAAAGCTTGTCAAGCATTTTACTCCTTGAAAAAATGTTTTGCTTCAGCACCCATACTCATCCAACCTGATGCATCACAACCGTTCATTGTGGAGGTAGACGCATCTGACGTAGGAGTGGGTGCGGTATTATCTCAAGGTCCGTCCCCTGGTAAATGGCATCCGTGCGCTTTCTTCTCTAAAAAATTGTCGTCCGCCGAGAGGAATTATGATGTCGGCAATAGGGAACTCTTGGCCATTAAGTTGACTTTTGAAGAGTGGCGTCACTTTTTGGAGGGGGCAGTCCACCCGGTCACCGTCATTACTGATCACAAGAACCTGCTGTATTTAGAGTCTTCAAAACGACTGAATTCCAGACAAGCTAGATGGTCGTTGTTTTTTACCAGGTTTAATTTTGTCGTCACATATCGTCCTGGGTCAAAAAATGTAAAGGCTGATGCCTTGTCTCGTAGTTTCCCGGGGGCCGGGAAGACGGATGACCCGGTTCCTATTCTTCAGGAGGGAGTTGTGGTGTCGGCTGTATGCTCTGAGCTTGAGGAGGAGATATTGGAGGCTCAGGGGACGCCCCTGTAGGACCTCCAGGGAGACTGTTTGTTCCAGATCAGTTAAGACAAAAGGTTATCGAGGCACATCATAATTCTGCTTTGGCAGGACACCCAGGGAGTAAAGCAACTGTGGATCTCGTTTCTCGCCGGTTTTGGTGGCCTAACTTAAATAAAGAGGTGGTAACTTTTGTCGCGTCCTGTGGGGTATGTGCGCGCTCTAAGACCCCACATACCCGTCCGTCTGGGGCCCTTTTACCGTTGAAAATCCCGGAGCGTCCATGGACCCATCTGTCTATGGACTTCATTACGGACCTCCCTCCGTCTTCAGGTAAAACTGTCATACTAGTTGTAGTTGACAGTTTCAGCAAAATGGCACATTTTATTGCTCTTCCTGCTCTTCCTAATGCTAAAACTCTGGCGCAGATGTTCATTGGGGAGATTGTGAGACTTCACGGGTTGCCTTCCGATGTGGTGTCGGATCGGGGTCTCAGTTTGTGTCCAAATTCTGGAGGGCATTTTGTTCTCGTCGGGGGATGCAGTTGTCATTTTCTTCGGCTTTTCATCCGCAGACTAATGGTCAGACAGAGCGTCTGAATCAGAGCTTAGAGACATATCTCCGGTGTTTTGTCTCAGAGAACCAAGAGGACTGGTCTTCTTTCTTGCCTCTGGCAGAGTTCGCTCTTAACAATAGGCGGAGCGAGTCCACTGGTAAGTCCCCGTTTTTTGGGGCATATGGTTTTCACCCCCAGTTTTGTACTTTCAATGGGGGGGGCTCTTCTGGGGTTCCTGAGGAGGAACGATTTTCGTCGTCACTTGCTTCAGTGTGGAGAGGAGTGCTTAATAATCTGAGCACTATGGGGAACCGATACAAACGTATGGCTGATAGGAGGAGAGTGTCTGGTCCGGACCTAAGTGTGAACGATCTGGTATGGTTGTCTACCAAGAATATAAAACTTAAGGTTCCCTCCTGGAAACTGGGTCCCAGGTTCATCGGGCCATACAGGATCAGTTCAATAATTAATCCGGTTGCTTTCCGTCTTGACCTCCCTCCTATGTTTAAAATCTACAATGTGTTCCACAAATCGTTGCTTAAGAGGTACGTGGCACCAGTTTTACCGTCACCTCTACCTCCTCCTCCAGTGGTGGTCAATGGTAATTTGGAGTTTCAGGTATCGAAGATCATTGACTCACGTCTGAATCGCCGGTCCCTTCAGTACCTTGTTCATTGGAGGGGGTATGGTCCTGAGGAGAGGATGTGGGTTTCTGCGTCGAATATTAACGCAGACCGATTGGTTCGGGCCTTCCACACTACTCACCCAGATAGACCAGGCCCTGAGGGTTCAGAGGCCCCTCGTAGAAGGGGGGGTACTGTCACGGGTGTGTCGCGGCGGAGATCGTCGCGATTGCACACCCTGACTTCGCACAGCTGAGTTTCTGGTGCTGAGTGTTTTTCAGCACTGAGGGAGTTAATCCTTTCTCTCTCGATGCTGGACAGACCAGCCTCGCCCAGCTGCGATTGATGTTTTGTTAATTAGCTTCCTTCATATACCTGCTGGTCTGCTGGGGAAGTTGCCGGTGAAAGCATTCATTCAGACCAGCAGAGCGGATGGATTCTGAGAAGACTTAAGCTAAGAGTGCCTGTTGTGGTTTTTCCCCTCCTCGCTTATTGTTTATCTTCTTAACCTTTTGTGTTCCTCTGTAGTGGAAGTTTTGTATGCAAGGCAGTGTTTTCTTTACCCCCTGTCTGTCTCGTTTGTATTTGACTGTGTGTAAGCTGTTGCCTGCCCATTCCCTGTGGTGGTAATCAGGGTCCTTCTCAGGACTAGATTACAGTGGTCAGGGATCTACAGGAGACAGGGTTACGCTGGCGGCCTGGACCTCTGTACCATTAACAGTACCTCCAGGTAGAGGGACTAGTCAGGACCCCAGTTCAGGGTCAGCATAGACCCCGGTCCACCTCTATCCTGAGACAGCGTTTCACGTGCACAGTATAGACCCACAATACATTGGATATTATGTCAGGTAAGACATTGCTGGCAGATTCTACGTATACATGTTGATATTTTCTATAATATGAAATATAGAGTGTTGTCTCATTAGATATATGTTACTATCATAGAATATATCTGTTATACGTCGTGACATGGGGTATCAGCGTACTCAGGACAAATTGCACAATAACTTTTGGGGTCCTGTTACCCTTTGGAAAATAACAATTGGGGGTGGAAAGATCATTTTTGTGGAAAAGATATGATTTTTTAATTTTACTGCTCTACGTTATAACCTTCTGTGAAGCCCTTGGGGGTTCAAAGCTCTCACCACACATCTAGATAAGTTCCTTGGGGGGTCTAGTTTCCAAAATGGGGTCTCTTGTGGGGGGTTTTCACTGTTTAGGTACACAGGGGCTCTCCAAATACGACATGGCGTCCAATCTCAATTCCAGCCAAAAAAGTCAAATGGCGCTGCTTCCCTTCCGAGCTCTGCCATGCGCCCAAATAGTGGTTTACCCCCACATATGGGGTATCAGCGTACTCAGGACTAATTGCACAATAACTTTTGGGGTCCTTTTATCCTTTGGAAAATAAAAATTGGGATGAAAAGATCATTTTTGTGGAAAAAATATGATTTTTTAATTTACGGCTCTACGTTATAACCTTCTGTGATGCGCTTGGGGGTTAAAAGCTCTCACAACACATTTAGATAAGTTCCTTGGGGGGTCTAGTTTCCAAAATGGGGTCACTTGTGGGGGGTTTTCACTGTTTAGGCACACAGGGACTCTCCAAATGCGACATGGCGTCCAATCTCAATTCCAGCCAAAAAAGTCAAATGGCGCTGCTTCCCTTCCGAGCTCTGCCATGCGCCCAAATAGTGGTTTACCCCCACATATGGGGTATCAGCGTACTCAGGACTAATTGCACAATAACTTTTGGGGTCCTTTTATCCTTTGGAAAATAAAAATTGGGATGAAAAGATCATTTTTGTGGAAAAAATATGATTTTTTAATTTACGGCTCTACGTTATAACCTTCTGTGAAGCGCTTGGGGGTTAAAAGCTCTCACAACACATTTAGATAAGTTCCTTGGGGGGTCTAGTTTCCAAAATGGGGTCACTTGTGGAGGGTTTCCACTGTTTAGGCACACAGGGACTCTCCAAATGCGACATGGCGTCCAATCTCAATTCCAGCCAAAAAAGTCAAATGGCGCTGCTTCCCTTCCGAGCTCTGCCATGCGCCCAAATAGTGTTTACCCCCACACATGGGGTATCGGTGTACTCTGGAGAAATTGTACAACAAATATTGTGGTTCATTTTCTCCTGATACCCTAGACAAAATTTAAAAAAATTGTGTCGAAAGAAAAATTTTGGGAAAAAAAGTTAAATGTTCATTTTTTCCTTCCACATTGCTTCAATTCTTGTGAAGTACCTAAAGGGTTAATAAACTTCTTGAATGTGGCTTTGAACACGTTGAGGGGTGCAGTTTTTAGAATGGTGTCACTTTTGGGTATTTTCTGTCATATTGAACCCTTTTTGTTGGAAAAATGAGAAATTGCTGGTCAACTTTTAACACTTATAACTTCCTAACAAAAAAAAATGTTGGTTCCAAAATTGTGCTGATGTAAAGTAGACATGTGGGAAATGTTATTTATTAACTAATTTTTGTGACATATCTCTCTGATTTAATGGCATAAAAATTAAAAGTTTGAAAATTGCAAGATTTTCAAAATTTTTGCCATATTTCCGTTTTTTTCATAAATAAACGCAAGTTATATTGAAGAAATTTTACCACTATCATGAAGTACAATATGTCACGAGAAAACATTCTCAGAATCGCCAAGATCCGTAGAAGCGTTCCAGAGTTATAACCTCATAAAGAGACAGTGATCAGAATTGTAAAAATTGGCCTGGTCTTTAACCTACAAAATGGCTTGGTCATTAAGGGGTTAAGGGGATCAACACTATCATTTTTTAGTTTCTTGCTATTTATGTAGTTAAAGAATATTTTGGGATTATTTTTACTTTCTCTGGCAATGAGTCTCTCTGCCTCAATCTTGGCTGTCTTGATTTGCTTTTTACAGAATTTATTCAGTCTTCTGTATTTATTTAATGCCTCATCACTACCTACTTGCTTTAATTCCCTAAACGCTTTCTTTTTGTCCCTTATTGCGCCCCTTACAGCTCTATTTAGCCATAGTGGTTTCCTCCTTATTCTAGCATGTTTATTCCCATAGGGTATATACTGTGCACAGGTCCTATTCAGGATGCTAATAAACGTCTCCCATTTTCTTTGTGTATTTTTATGTCTCAGGATATCGTCCCAGTTTATTGCACCAAGATCATCTCTCATCCGTTGGAAATTTGCCTTCCTGAAGTTTAGTGTCCTTGTAACCCCTCGACACTTCGGGTGGAAAAAATTGAAGGTCCTACTTCGTGAGAGATTCTACTGGGTTGGCATGAGGAGAGCCATTGAGAAGTGGTGCCGAGAATGTGGCCCATGCAACCTGCGCAGGAAAGACCGTAACAGCCAGCGAGCCCAATTGCAGCCAATCATCACGAAGCAGCCTCTTGAACTGGTAGCTTTGGATCATGTGAAGTTGACTCCGAGTAGGACTGGCTACACCTACGCTCTGACCATAGTTGACCATTACTTCAGGTTCCTGGTAGTCGTGCCTGTCAAAGACAAAACAGCGAAGACAGCAGCCAAAGCATTTCAAGAACACTTTTGGCGACCGCACGGTTACCCTGAACAAGTGCTCACCGACCAAGGCCCAGCCTTTGAGGCAGAAGTATTCCAGGAGTTCTGTAACCTCTACGGCTGCAAGAAAATCAGGACACCACCGCACCATCCACAGACGAATGGCATATGCGATAAAATGAACCAGGTGGTAATTGACCTGTTGAAGACCTTGCCACTGGAAAAGTGAAACCTATGGCCAGAGAAGTTGCCGGATCTGGTGGATTTATACAAACATATCCAAGTAAACTCCACCAACTGCACCCCAGCCAACCTGATGAGAGCAAGACCTGGCAAGTTACCCATTGACTTGGACATGGGAGTCTTAAAACCTAAAGCGACATCACCAGATGCAGACTGGGATACAGAGCGGCAGCAACAATACCGCAAAGTGCAAGAATGTATAGAGAAAAGTTTGTCCCAAGCAAGACAGAAGCAGGAAAGAAATTACAATCAGCACGCTCCTGCAGTTCCCTTGTCACCTGGGGAACAGGTACTCAAAAAGAAGAGAAGAGCTCACAAATTAGAAGACCAATGGGAGGCTGAGCCATACTCCGTTTTACCATCAGACTTGGATAACACCAAGGTGTGTCTCATCAGCAAAGATGGAGGAGAAACCTCAGCGGCAGTATCAAGAGATCATCTAAAACCATGCCCTGACCAACTAAAGGAAAGGATCCAAGACCCAGACATTCTTCAGCCCGTGGAAGAGAAGGTCCATACCATTCTTGGAGACTTTCCCCTGACTTGGACGCAGGTGAATCAAGCCATCGTAGTGCCTGTCTTGACCTTTCCCCAGCTAGTATTGCCAGAAAGAGATGCAACTCAGGACCAGCCTGAAGACTAGCGGGCTCAAGCAACAGATGCCACATCTGTAGTGGAACGTGAAAATCTGCCCCTTGCTAGCGGTGAATCTGTCAGACCTATGGTGAGTCTAAGAATTCGCAGACGGCTACTACCCAGTTTACCAGTAAGATGCAGGCCTACCAGTATCACAGACACTAGTGAGTCCACAGAATCCACTACAAACACACCAGACCAAACTAGGTCATTAGAAATACCTGTACTGCGCAGATCCAGCCGTAGTACCCAGGGCCGGCTCCAGGTTTTCATGGGCCCCGGGCGAAAGAGTCTCAGTGGGCCCCCTAAACACAGACCACGATTCATGATGCACAGATACTGCAGAGAAATATGGGTATAGTACAACGCCAAACACTTCTCTTCTTCCATTACGACTGATATCTATTGTAAATTGTACAATAGCTCAAAAACCGCCAAATCCTCACAGCGCACAGTACAGAATGGACAGTACAGTCCTCCATACAATATTATGGGCACCACATAGTTTCCCCCTCATCACCCATATAATACTCCATGCAGGATGTCACCCCTCCATCCCCCATATAATGCTCCATACAGGATACTGGTCCCCATATAAAGCTCCATACAAAATATGGAGCTCTCCTCTGCACTGTGCTGCATTCTGCACTGTTACGGCTCAGGAAAGGGCGCCGTGGAAAGACTCCCATCATCATCATTGCCTGCCCATTATCATCATCACTGCCTGCCCATCATCATCACTGCCTGCCCATCATCATCACTGCCTGCCCATCAACATCAATGCTTGCCCATCATCATCAATGCCTGCCCATAATCATCATTGCCTCCCCATCAATATCATTGCCTGCCCATCATCATCACTGCCTGCCCATCATCATCAATGCCTGCCCATAATCATCATTGCCTCCCCATCAATATCATTGCCTGCCAATCATCATCACTGCCTGCCCATCATCATCACTGCCTGCCCATCATCATCACTGCCTGCCCATCATCATCAATGTCTGCCCATAATCATCATTGCCTCCCCATCAATAGCATTGTCTGCCCATCATTATCACTGCCTGCCCATCATCATTACTGCCTGCCCATCATCATCAATTAATAAAAAACACCAGAGTCCCGGTAAACAGTCAGGATAAGCGGCCCCTGACTGTTTACCGGGACATATTTGGGTGAGACTCTTTTGTGTACACTTGGCATTGCGTTATTGTTGCCTATTTATACACTGTTTTAGTGGTGGTATGTTATAATATATGAGGGCAATTGCTTCGTATTCCGGTGATTTTTCTTGATATATACTCTGAGTCCATGATTCCCTGTCTTATATATATGGTAAACAGTTCAGGTTTTGTTAATGTTTTGTGACCTTCACATTTATGGAATTATATTTGTAAATTTTTAAAAGATGTATGTTAAATGAATATTTAGTGATAATAAAATATACAATTTTTTATCCATCATCATCAATGCCTGCCCATCATCATCAATGCCTGCCCATAATCATCATTGTCTCCACAGCAATATAATTGCCTGCCCATCATCATCAATCATCATTGTCTCCCCATCATCATCATCACTGCCCTCCCCCCACCACCATCACACATACAGCAGACACACACACACACACACACACAAAAAGCATCGCACTACATACACACAGAGACACATACACAGACACACACACAAACATCTCACCTGTCCGACGTCCGCGCGCTCACTGCCACAGCCGGCCGTTGAATGATGACGTCATTCAGCGGCGCTGCTGTGAGAGGAAGCGCCGGCATCCTGCAGGCGCCCCCTGGAGCCCGGAGGCGGAGCTGCGGCAGCGGAGGCACGGGGAGAGGTGAGTATTGAGCCAGCCGCAGCTGGGGCCCTGAGCAAGTGGGGGGCCCAGTGGCGGCGCTGACACCGCTAACGGGCGCCGGGATGCCAGACGGCAAGTGGGCCCCCCCACCTGCTCAGGGCCCTGGCACTTGCCTGGGTGTGCCGGGTGCTGACGCCAGCCCTGCAGAGGTCAGGTCCCAGCCCGGTATAGAGACTAAAATGTAATTGTGTTGGTAATGTGAATAAGTTAATACTATGTAAAATTTCAACTGTCAAGCGTATGAGTCTACAGAGACTCTGTAAGAACTTTTGAGCAGTCCTGTTTTTACTTGATTTAATGGATGATTGGGTCACTGGACTCGTTGTGACAAGGACAATACTTGTATATAGTTACCAACATGGCTCAGGAATAAACAATGGACTATGACGTATGAACTAGTCATCACCAGGACTATTTTTGAGCTTTGGGTTTGTGCAATTTTTCATTTTTGAAATCTTGTAACAGTTATAATTGTTCACTTGTTATAATGTTTTGTTTCCTCAGTCCAGGAGTACTGAATTTTACTAGGGGGAATGTGGCACCCCAGGAGTCCGGTTGCCACAGTGGCAATGCCTCGCTCACAGGGGTTGATGTCATGCCTGAAAGCAAGGATGCATCCCTTAGCCAGGTAATACTAACATGCAACACTTTTCCTAACTCCAGACCAGAAGGGGTAGCTCTAAACCCATTTTTAGGGGAACTTCTCTATTAGTTCAGTCAGTGCTAGGGACAGGAGCTGTGAGGAGCTCGTCCCAAGAGCAGAGTAAAGAGAGAGGAAAGGAGAAGTTTAGGAAACCCTGGGGATTGGAGCTGTGACCAAGCTCACCCCAGAGCAGAGCGCTTGAAATCGGACACCGGAGTCCATGGCTGGACAGGTATGACAGTCCCAGCAGCCAAATCCGGAGGGCAGGAGACTACAGACCTCCTGACCCCATCATACACCTGAAGGCACAGTAGCAGATCAGAGCCCGGAGCCGCCATAGAGGAGCGACACCTGCAACAGGCTCAAGCTGCCTGCCATACGGGCAAGTAGCACAGGACAGTAAAGAACAGAGGACCAAGCATAGCTTTAGGCAGCAAGGACCTCATAGGACAGGGCAGAAAGGAGGCCTCCAGCCTATCTGGCTTAGTGGATCCTAAGTTGCTTCCAGGCTGGATCTCCATTACCATCTGTGCTCAGTGCCTTGGTCTGCACCTCAAACTGTGAGTAAAAGTGTGAAGACTGCACCCCGCTGTGTCTTCCTGTTTATTTGCTGTGTCACCTCAGCCCTGCATTACAACTATCATCACCATCAGTTTACATTATAGCTGCCCTGGGGCCTAGCTTTACCTGTGGAGAGCTGTAACAACTCTGCTGCAGCACCATCATCCCCAGCGGACTCTGAAGCAGCGTCGGCTAACACCTTTATTGCTGAATACCACAGGTGGTGTCACAAACTATGTTTCATAAACTTTATTATCCCCTTATCATCATTTTCATTGGACGCTTAGGGCCACGGACCGGGTCGCTGCTGCTGTGACACATCCCCTTAAGAACTGGCCCGGTACAGAGTACACCTCGGCCCTGGCGGGCGCTCCATGTTACCTCCCGACAGGTCGTATGACTGCCCCATTGATCTGCTCACAGGGACTTTCCCTCCTCGGGGTTGAATCTATCCTCTGTCCCAGGCAGAGACCCAAGCCAAGTCGGAGTATTTCAAGGAGAACTTGGCTAGAGGATTCATCCAGAAGTCGTCTTTTCTGGTGTGCACAGGTTTCTTTTTCGTCAAGAAGAAGGGCGTATCTCTCCGGCACTGTATTGATTACAGGGGTTTAAACCAGATCACGGGAAAAAAAAAAGATATCAGTTGCCACAAGAGATGAGCGACTTTCCCTTTTTTCTGGTCGAGTCGGGTTTCACAGAACCCGACTTTCGCAAAAATCGGGTCGAGTGAAATCGGCCTACTATCGCGAAATATCGGCGGTTCCATCGAAACACGAAACCCAATGCAAGTCAATGGGGAAGCAAAGTCTGTAGACAGTGGAGGACAGAAAACACACCTACACTGCCCATTTCAATGGCAACAACATCAATCATTATTACTTAAGCTTGGCAACCTTTATTGACTTTATAATAATGTTTACGCATTGAAAAGTGGGGTTATTTGGCTCAACTTGTGGGGGGGGGTTGGGATGGCTCGTATACCCCAGGCAAAGAGTATCAGTGGGTCCCTTTAAGACATACCACAAATAATGATGCTCCGTTACGGCATAGAAATCTCGGTATAGTACAATGCAAAATACTTCACTTCTTACATGACATGACTGATATTTATGTTAAAATCTACAATAGCTATAAAAAAGGACACTATATTCCTCCATACAGTATTATGACCACCACATAGTGTTCCATACAGAAGAATGAGCCCCATATAATGCTCCATACAGAATAGGCCCCATATGATGCTCCATACCCTATATGATGGCCCATAAATAATGAACCCCATATGATGCTCCAGTATATGATGGTCCACATGGATGATGCTCCAGTGTATGATGGGCCAAAATCAAGCTCCATATATAATGCGCCCCATTATTAATGTTCCAGCGTGTAATGGGCCACATTAATGCTGGTCCAGTGTCTGATGTCCCCCATTTTGAATGCTTCAGTATATGATGGGCCCCATGCCTGCTGCTCCAGTCTCTGATTGGCCTCATGCATGCTGCTCCAGTCTCTGATCTGCCCAATTGACAATGCTCCTGTATATGATGGGCCCCATGGATGATGCTCCAGTGTGTTATTGGCCAAAATCATGGTCCATATTATTAATGATCCAGTGTATAATGGGCCCCATAAATGCTGCTCCAGTCTCTGATCTGCACAATTGACAATGCTCCAGTCTCTGATTGGCCACATGGCTGCTGTTCCAGTCTCTGATTGGCCCCATGCTTGCTGCTCCAGTCTCTGATCTGCACAATTGACAATGCTACTGTATATGATGGGCCCCATGCCTGCTGCTCCAGTCTCTAATTGGCCCCATGCCTGCTGCTCCAGTCTCTGATTGGTCCCATGCCTGCTGCTCCAGTCTCTGATTGGCCCCATGCCTGCTTCTCCAGTCTCTGATCTGCCCAATGGACAATGCTCCTGGATATGATGGGCCCCATGGATGATGCTCCAGTGTGTTATGGGCCAAAATCATGGTCCATATTATTAGTGATCCAGTGTATAATGGGCCCCATAAATGCTGCTCCAGTCTCTGATCTGCCCCATTGACAATGCTACTGTATATGATGGGCCCCATTCCTGCTGCTCCAGTCTCTGATTGGCCCCATGCCTGCTGCTCCAGTCTCTGATCTGCACAATTGACAATGCTCCTGTATATGATGCGCCCCATGGCTGCTGCTCCAGTCTCTGATTGGCCCCATGGCTGCTGCTCCAGTCTCTGATCTGCCCCATGCCTGCTGCTCCAGTCTCTGATTCGCCCCATGCCTGCTGCTCCAGTCTCTGATCTGCCCCATGGCTGCTGCTCCAGTCTCTGATCTGCCCTTGACATGCTACGTTTGATGGCCCTATGGCTGCTGCTCCAGTCTCTGATCTGCCCCATGCCTGCTGCCAGTCTCTGATTCGCCCCATGCCTGCTGCTCCAGTCTCTGATCTGCCCATGGCTGCTGCTCCAGTCTCTGATCTGCCCCATTGACAATGCTACTGTGTATGATGGGCCCTATGGCTGCTGCTCCAGTCTCTGATTGGCCCCATGGCTGCTGCTCCAGTCTCTGATCTGCCCTATGCCTGCTGCTCCAGTCTCTGATCTGCACAATTGACAATGCTCCTGTATATGATGGGCCCCATGACTGCTGCTCCAGTCCTGATTGGCCCCATGCCTGCTGCTCCAGTCTCTGATTGGCCCATGTCTGCTGCTCCAGTCTCTGATTGGCCCGATGCCTGCTACTCCAGTCTCTGATTGGCCCATGCCTGCTGCTCCAGTCTCTGATTGGCCCCATGCCTGCTGCTCCAGTCTCTGATCTGCCCAATTGACAATGCTCCTGTATATGATGGGCCTCATGGATGATGCTCTAGTATGTTAAGGGCCAAAATCATGGTCCATATTATTAATGATCCAGTGTATAATGGGCCCCATAAATGCTGCTCCAGTCTCTGATCTGCACAATTGACAATGCTCCTGTATATGATGGGCAACATGGCTGCTGCTCCAGTCTCTGATTGGCCCCATGGCTGCTGCTCCAGTCTCTGATTGGCCCCATGCTTGCTGCTCCAGTCTCTGATCTGCACAGTTGACAATGCTACTGTATATGATGGGCCTCATGTCTGCTGCTCCAATCTCTGATTGGCCCCATGCCTGCTGCTCCAGTCTCTGATTGGCCCCATGCCTGCTGCTCCAGTCTCTGATCTGCCCTATGGCAGCTGCTCCAGTCTCTGATCTGCACAGTTGACAATGCTACTGTATATGATGGGCCCCATGCCTGCTGCTCCAGTCTCTGATTGGCCCCATGGCTGCTGCTCCAGTCTCTGATCTGCCCCATGGCAGCTGCTCCAGTCTCTGATCTGCACAATTGACAATGCTCCTGTATATGATGGGCAACATGGCTGCTGCTCCAGTCTCTGATTGGCCCCATGGCTGCTGCTCCAGTCTCTGATTGGCCCCATGCTTGCTGCTCCAGTCTCTGATCTGCACAGTTGACAATACTACTGTATATGATGGGCCTCATGTCTGCTGCTCCAATCTCTGATTGACCCCATGCCTGCTGCTCCAGTCTCTGATTGGCCCCATGCCTGCTGCTCCAGTCTCTGATTGGCCCCATGCCTGCGCTCCAGTCTCTGATCTGCCCAATTGACAATGCTCCTGTATATGATGGGCCCCATGGATGATGCTCTAGTGTGTTAAGGGCCAAAATCATGGTCCATATTATTAATGATCCAGTGTATAATGGGCCCCATAAATGCTGCTCCAGTCTCTGATCTGCACAATTGACAATGCTCCTGTATATGATGGGCAACATGGCTGCTGCTCCAGTCTCTGATTGGCCCCATGCTTGCTGCTCCAGTCTCTGATCTGCACAGTTGACAATACTACTGTATATGATGGGCCTCATGTCTGCTGCTCCAATCTCTGATTGACCTCATGCCTGCTGCTCCAGTCTCTGATTGGCCCCATGCCTGCTGCTCCAGTCTCTGATCTGCCCCATGGCAGCTGCTCCAGTCTCTGATCTGCACAGTTGACAATGCTACTGTATATGATGGGCCCCATGCCTGATGCTCCAGTCTCTGATTGGCCCCATGCCTGCTGTTCCAGTCTCTGATCTGCACTATTGACAATGCTCCTGTATATGATGGGCCCCATGGCTGCTGCTCCAGTCTCTGATTGGCCCCATGGCTGCTGCTCCAGTCTCTGATCGGCTCCATGCTTGCTGCTCCAGTCTCTGATCTGCACAATTGACAATGCTACTGTATATGATGGGCCCCATGCCTTCTGCTCCAGTCTCTGATTGGCCCCATGCCTGCGTGCTCCAGTCTCTGATTGGCCCCAATTAGATCTCAATCAGTGTCTAGTTTGTCATCAACTTCAGAGGGAACATGTGTCGAGCCTTTTTTAGGCAGAAGAGCTTCCGGAACCGGGGAAGGAAGTTCTCACACAAATCATTTTCTACATGCCCTTACACCGGTGACCAAAAGGAAAAAACATACATACAACATGAGAGACAAGAAAAAAAAGAGATTTTAAAGGTAATCAATCTCTCGCAACATATTCTATCTACATCACAAATTGAGGTCCTATCTAAAGGACTTTCATTCTCACCAGTGGAGGGATCTGACTTTTTTACCCTCTATAAAGATCTTGAACTTTTTGCACGTAAACTTATGTTCAAGAAGTACTTTTCTTCTAAACATGACGCAACATTGACTGAGGTGGAGGCACAGGCCTTAAGTGATTTAGAATCACTGGAAGCTGAGAGCTCACATACAGGAGGTCCTCGTGCCCCAGTACATTTGCACCGGCGGTCTCGGCTTTTTCCCCCCTTGTCTGCCTGCCCTCCAGTTGACATATTTGTCAAGCTGGTTAAAAAGGAATTCATGGATTTGGATTCCCATATTAAACATGATAATCTTTCCCCAACAGCACGACAAGCTATTAAGACTCTTCAGAATCTGGAGGATATAGTGATCAAACGGGCAGACAAGGGGGGCAACGTGGTTGTTTGGCCGGTGCATATGTACAAGACAGAGGCCTTCAAACAACTTAACAAACGTGAATTCTATCGTAGATTAGATAACATACCACACGTTAAGTTCAAAGAAGAATTGAAACACGTATTAGATGAAGGATGTGACAATGGAGCAATCACAAGTAAAATGAGAGACTCTTTATTACCTGATTTCCCGGTTACGCCTACCTTCTACCTGCTTCCTAAAGTTCACAAGGACCCCTATGCCCGCCAGGAAGACCCATTGTCTCCGGCATGGGGGGTCTTTGTGAATCAGCTTGCAGATTTATTGATTTTTACCTCAAAAAAATTGTAGAAACACTTCCCTCATTCGTGATGGATACTACAGATGTCCTGAAAAGATTAGATGGCCTAACCTTAGAACAAGATATGTGGCTAGTTACCTGCGACGTGGAGTCCCTGTACACTTCTATTGATCATAGCCATGGTATGAGAGCTACTAACTTTTTTCTCAACATGACTAATCTTGAACCTAATTTGATTGAGTTTATTAATAGACTTCTACACTTTATACTCACTCATAATTATTTCGTGTTCAAGGACCGCCCCTTCCTACAGCTCCAGGGCACGGCGATGGGCGCATCATGTGCGCCTTCATATGCCAACCTGTTCCTGGGGCTGTGGGAGAGGGATACGGTCCTTGACACGCCGGGGCATGATTCGGTCATCTCCTGGCTGAGATATATGACGATATATTTTTCATCTGGCAGGGCTCCACGTCTCAGTTAGAATCCTTTCTTAGCCACTTGAATAATAATGAATTCAATATTAAATTAACTTGGAAGTACAGCCAGACGACCATCGACTTTCTTGACATCCTTATCTCCAAAGCAAATGACGGACAAATAGAGACAGACATTTTTCGCAAGTCAACAGCGACAAATTCTTTGTTGCATTTCACCTCTTCTCATCTACCCAAACTTAAAAGTTCTATTCCAGTGGGTCAATTTCTAAGAGCCCGTCGTATCTGTTCTAAGGATACTACTTTTACCACCCAAGCAAGAGAATTATCGCGGCGTTTTAAAAGCAGAGGATACCCGGATAGGGATATTACTAAGGGTTATAATAGGGCTTGGAATTCGAATAGACTTACCCTTCTCTCTCAATCCTCTAAGAGGAAATGTGATGATTCTAATCCTAGATTCATCACTAAATTTAATTCAAACTGGCGTGAGATTAATCTAGCCTTGAGGAAACATTGGTCGGTCTTATTGACAGACAAAGACCTTAAACGGCAATTAAAGTCATACCCTTCCATCACCTGGCGGAGATCGCGTAATTTAAAAGATATTCTATGTAACAGCCATTACATTCCCCTAAAAATAATTTCTTTGGTACAAGTAAAGGCCACCCTTGGGGCAGCTTTCCATGTGGAGATTGTTCCGCATGTCCATTTATACCCAGAACTAAGGAATTCAAGGATGCAGCGGATAAGAAGACATATAAGATTGTCCATCACATTACCTGCCATACGGAATCAGTCGTATACTATGCTAAATGCCCCTGCAGCCTAATATATATTGGAATGACAACTAGATCGCTTAAAATACGTGTACAAGAACACATTCGCGATATCAGAAACGCTATTAAATGTACAGATCCCAGTACATTAAAGACAATTCCAAGACATTTTCATGACAAACATTGCTGCAATCCAAAAGGCTTTTCTGTATGCGGTATTGACCGTATTTATACTGGTATCCGCGGAGGTGATGTAATGAAAAAATTACTTCAGAAAGAAACCCGCTGGATAGTCATTATTGACTCCCTTGCACCAAACGGTTTAAATGAAGCTCTCAGTTTCAAATCCTTTTTGTAAATATTTTTTGTGCTGTCCGATTGGTTTTATGCATTTTTAATCTTTATAATTAGATATTTTCGTATGTTTTCACATGGGGTTATGATTCACTGTGTTATTAATTTCATAATATTTGTCTTTGATCATCATACAGTTATTCCGCATGCATGCGATGTTGAATTTGGAAATATTGGTACAATGTTTTCACTACTTTCTTCCGGATGACATCATTGGAATACTTACCTGTGCGGCTTGGGACATCTGGAGAGAGCCTTTCTATGTCTGTTGGCGCTTTGATCTCTTGGGGCTTTCATTGCTTCATCATGTGGACTTATTTGAAGACAAAAAAAGAAGAAAGCATTAATGATGATAGCAATGTTAATATTATCTTACTAATATTGACATTAACAGCAATATAACAATTTTTCCCTAATTGATTATTTTTTTGCTATCATTCTATATATATTATATCATTATTTGTTATTATTATGATTACTGTCTTATTTTGTATATAGTTTATATCTGATCGTTATACTTTACACATGTTATATTATGATCTGCCATTATTATTATCTTTTATCGTTTATTCCTTTGTATTATTATATGGAATACATGTAATTTATTATTTTCGTTATTTTCACGTTTGTAGCCATAATGATCTGGGGGCACTTCGGGCCCATCATTATTTTTCATCTCCTCATTAGTGTTGAGCATTCCGATACTGCAAATATCGGGTATCGGCCGATATTAGCTGTATCGGAATTCCGATTCCGAGTACCGATATTTTCGTCTTATCGGATACCGGAATCGGGATGTCACTGTCACTGTCAGTGTCCGTCGGTCGGGTCTGTCAGGAGTCAGCGGCACTTACCCGGCAGAAGATCTCCGGCGGTCACGTCCTGCACTGCTTCATGGCCGCAATCTTCTTTCCCCGGCGGTCACATGCAGTTTCTCGCGATAACTGCAGTGACTGCTGGGTAATCGCGGCCGTAAAGCAGTCAGTCCGATGACGTCACCGCCGGAGAAGCAGGTAATCAGCTGTGCTGCGTCGCGATGACAGGCTCTGCCTGTCATTGCGATGTAGCAGAGCTGGATCGTCGTGGGACTGTCGTTATGGACTGCGTCGGACAGGTGGTATACTGTTGGTTTGTTTTTTTTCTTTTTTTACAGGAGATCGATGGCGTCGCAGGAATGAGAGAGTAATAAAATTAATGAAAACTGTGTTGTCTCTTTTATTTCATTAAAATACTTTTTTCTTGCTTTGTCTTTTTTTTATACATTTAATAACTTTGGGATTAATAATGGATCGGTGTCTTATTGACGCCTCTCCATTATTAACCGGGCTTATTGTCACTGTGCAATCAACGGTGACAATAACCCCTTATTACCCCGCTTGCCACCGCTACAGGGCAAGTGGGAAGAGCCGGGTAAAGTGCCACAATTGGCACATCTTTTGATGCGCCAAATGTGGGGCTGCTGTAGCCTGGTATTATCAGGCTGTTGAGGGCCAAAATCCATGGGCCTTGATAGTCTTTTAATACCAGGCCGCAGCAGTCTGCATTTTACTTGGCTGGTTAACAAAAATAGGGGGGATCCCCACGCCGTTTTTTTTTTCGAGGGGATCCCCTATTTTTGTTAACCAGCCAAGCTAAGCAGACTGCTGTGGCCTGGTATTATCAGGCTTGCAAGGTCCATGGATATTGGATCCTTACCAGCCTGAAAAACCAGGCCTCAGCGGTCTGCTTCATCTGGCTGGTTAACAAAAATAGGGGGGACCCCACGCCAATTTTTTTCGAGGGGATCCCCTATTTTTGTTAATCAGCCAAGATATGCAGACTGCTGTGGCCTGGTATTATCAGGCTGGCAAGGTCCATGGATCTTGGCTCCTTAACAGCCTGAAAATCCAGGCCTCAGCGGTCTGCTTCATCTGGCTGGTTAACAAAAATAGGGGGACCCTACGCCATTTTTTTTTCGAAGGGAACCCCTATTTTTGTTAATCAGTTCCCTCTGACGTCACTGATTGTGTCCCTGGCTGACCTGAAGTGAAAGTGGAAAGCAATCAATTAAGCTTTCCACTTAAGGGCCTGTCTCACATAGCGATATCGCTACCGAGATCGCTGCTGAGTCACTAGTTTTGTGACGCAGCAGCGAGCTCACCAGCGATATCGCTGTGTGTGACATTCAGCGACGATCAGCCCCCCTGCCGGGTATCGCTGATCGTCGCTGAAATGTCAGGACCTTTGATCGCTGGTTTCCCGCTGACAGGCACACATCGCTGCGTGTGACAGGCGGGAGACCAGCGATCCGCTGGTAACCAAGGTACACAGCGGGTTTCCAGGCGCGGGGCTGTGCCTAGAAACCCGCTGTGTACCTTGGATACCAGCGCCCTGATGCAGGGAGCTGGTATCCAAGGTACACAGCGGGTTTCCAAGCGCTGCGCGGTGCCTGGAAACCCGCTGTGTACCTTGGTTACCAGCGGATCGCTGGTCTCCCGCCTGTCACACGCAGCGATGCGTGCCTGTCAGCGGGAGACCAGCGATCAAAAAAAGGTCCTGACATTTCTGCGACGATCAGCGATACCCGGCAGGGGGGTTGATCGTCGCTGAATGTCACACACAGCGATATCGCTGGTGAGCTCGCTGCTGCGTCACAAAACTAGTGACTCAGCAGCGATCTCGGTAGCGATATCGCTATGTGAGACGGGCCCTTAAGCGATGTTACCCGCAGTGTCGCTGTCCCAGATCGCTGCCTGAGCTGCCTGTTTGGCAGCTCAGCAGCGATCATGTAGCGATACACCAGCGATCCTGACAAGTGCATATCGTTGTCGGATCGCTGGTGTATCGTTATGTGACACCCAGCCTTTACTCTCCTGTCAGGCAGGAGAGGAACTCATTCATTTGGGGTTTACTGTGAGGCTGCAGCATTAGCTGCGGTCCCTGCAGTAAACATTAACCCTTTCTGAAGGATTACACCGTGGGACCTGACTGTGCATGGGATAGGTAAGAATAATTTTGCTTTTTTATTTTATTTTTATTACAGGAAATGGTTTTTGCAGTAAAATAAAAGATGGTCAAAAACATGTGTCTTTATTTCATTAAAATTATTTTTAATTAAAGTGTGTGTGTTTTATTTTTATTTCATGCAATAGGATTAATAATTGATAGTTGTCTAATTGACAGCTCTCAATTATTAACCTGGCTTAAGGTCACCTTTCAATAGCAAGGTGGCTTTAACCCCATATTAACCCATTCGCCACCGCTACAGGGCAATGGGAATAGACGGGCAAAGTGCCAGAAAGGGCGAATCTAATTATAGATTTGTCTTTCCTGGGGTGTCTGGGGGCAGATGTTAGTAGCCGGGGGGGGGGCAAAAATAATGGTCCCTCTCTGGGCTATTATTATCTGCCCCCACTCACTGGCTTTGTCTGTCTGGTTGCGAAAATAGGGCGGGAGCCCACGCATTTTTTTTTCAGCAATTTTACACCTCATATATATATATACATGTCAATTGTGAAATTGTATGACACATAATAGATATTATATATATTATATATTTGTAGTTCATACACTTCTACATAGTATAATAGCCGCTAATTCAATTGCCGGCTTTTGTGAAAATGCAGAACCCGACATGAAATGACACTTGGTGTACATAGGGTTAACCATGTCTTTTCATGTCCTTTGCTATCTAATTTGCACAAACAATTAAATCAGACTATGTGTGCAAAATTTCACACCTGTAGGGGTTAATTAAAGGTGTAAAATTCGTAGCAAAAAAGTCCGTTTTTTTTACAACGAATTTACACCTTTAATTAACCCCTACAGGTGTGAAATTTTGCACACAAAGTCTGATTTAATTGTTTGTGCAAATTAGATAGCAAAGGACATGAAAAGAAATGTTTAACCCTATGTACACCAAGTGTCATTTCATGTCGGGTGCTTCTGTCTTTTCACTGAAGCCGGCTTTACCCGGCAATTGAATCAAAGGATATTTTACTATGTAGAAGTGTATAAACTATACATATATGTATATATATATATGTCACAATGACATGTATATATATATATATATGTATTCTATGTGTGTATATTTAGTGTTTACAAGGAAAGAATGGGGTTTTTTTAGTTGCGATATTTTGTTCCCATAGACTTACATGGGACTTCCGGTATCGGTATCGGGTATCGCCGATATTTTAGTGATATCGGCGATACCATTCCGATTCCGATACTTTAGGATATCGGAAAGTATCGCTCAACTCTACTCCTCATTTGAATGATGCGCTATAGATGTGGATATCTAAGATATATATATATTCACATATGCTCTCCACAGTGTGCTTCGTACACATCTGATTGTTTTTGACCCCTTACCCAAAAGATCTGCACTACTTTGCCTTAATATTTCTTCTGCTTCGCATGCATGCAGACGCTGTCCACGCATGCGCTGTGGGTCGTGTGTGCCGCGGCGGGCTGGATGCGTCGCCATGGGGATGGGGAGCAATGACCTCGGTCCTCCTCTCCATTCCCTGCGGCGCATCTCGGTCTTTCGCGTCGCCCACGATCCGCATCATTTGGGACGGAGCGTCGATTCGTGCATCAATCTTACACAGAGGTATTTAAACCCCTGATTGTCTGGACAGACCACGCCTCCTGACGAAGCCGAGTGCGGTGAAACGCGCGTCGGGGCTGTCTCACACTTCCTTCCCTGCCGGGATTATATGCTCCCCGATCAATATGGCACAAGGTAATGGCTGAATATATGTGTGTTATCATGTTTTATGGCTATGGGTGGCTCAGGAATTGTACTTAACTATACTTCCACCATGGAAATTATTATCAACGGGACAACACATGGCCATACATGATCCGATATTCGAGCCCTTATAGGTGATTGATTGTTCATGCCTGCACACCATTCATTGTCGTATACTGCAGGTTACGGCCTATATATAGTACAGCAACTTTCTACTCTGTAGTGTCACCTACTGGGGCTTTTGTTGTAACAGACATAGATATAATATTAGCTAGACATTATCATACGCACATTTATGCCTAACCAAATACAGTTGACAGAGTGACCTCATTCCATTTAGGCACTGTACGATCAATAATTTTTGCCTGCATTTGGTTCAGTGCATTTTGTGAATTCTGTCTATAGGAATAATTATTGGTGTTTTCACCTTAAATTAAACTTACTATAGACGTAATGATAAGCGTAGCATATATTGTTCACGTGCATATGCCCATTTGTCACTGAGGTCATCTTTGTTTCCTAATATGTGTTCTTATTGCTATACAATTCTTTGGGGTAATTATAGGATATAATTTATATCTGATCTTCTACCATATCTGCAATTTTGCCGGTGGGGAGGGTATTGTTTTTTGTTTTCTTTCTCATTCCTGTCTATTTTCATCTTCTTGACAGTTTATTAGCTGTGTTTTACATCTTATTCTCACTATTTTTTGTCCATAAGTCTCATATGTTGTATATTTATAATGCTTTAATAAAATTTATATATATTTTGCTCAAAATACCTCTGATTGTGATATTTTATCTACATATCTATCTGTAAATGAGGCCCTAATAACTATATAGGGGTAGACATTTGACTCATTTTGTTTTTTCTGGTTTGTTCGGTTATCTGATTGGCCCCGTGCCTGCTGCTCCAGTCTCTGATTGGCCCTATGCCTGCTACTCCAGTCTCTGATTGGCCCCATGCCTGCTGCTCCAGTCTCTGATTGGCCCCATGCCTGCTGCTCCAGTCTCTGATTTGCCCCATGCCTGCTGCTCCAGTCTCTGATCTGCCCCATGGCAGCTGCTCCAGTCTCTGATCTGCACAGTTGACAATGCTACTGTATATGATGGGCCCCATGCCTGCTGCTCCAGTCTCTGATTGGCCCCATGCCTGCTGCTCCAGTCTCTGATCTGCACTATTGACAATGCTCCTGTATATGATGGGCCCCATGGCTGCTGCTCCAGTCTCTGATGGGCCCCATGCCTTCTGCTCCAGTCTCTGATTGGCCCCATGCCTGCTGCTCCAGTCTTTGATTTGCCCCATGGCTGCAGCTCCAGTCTCTGATCTGTCCCATTGACAATGCTACAGTATATGATGGGCCCCATGTCTGCTGCTCTAGTCTCTGATTGGCCCCATGCCTGCTGCTCCAGTCTCTGATTGGCCCCGTGCCTGCTGCTCCAGTCTCTGATCTGCACAATTGACAATTCTCCTGTATATGATGGGCCCCATGGCTGCTGCTCCAGTCTCTGATCGCCCCATGCTTGCTGCTCTAGTCTCTGATCTGCACAATTGACAATGCTACTGTATATGATGGGCCCCATGCCTGCTGCTCCAGTCTCTGATTGGCCCCATGCCTGCTGCTCCAGTCTCTGATTGGCCCCATGCCTGCTGCTCCAGTCTCTGATCGGCCCCATGCCTGCTACTCCAGTCTCTGATTGGCCCTATGGCTGCAGCTCCAGTCTCTGATTGGCCCCATGGCTGCTGCTCCAGTCTCAGATCTGCCCCATTGACAATGCTACTGTATATGATTGGCCCCATGGCTGCTGCTCCAGTCTCAGATCTGCCCCATTGACAATGCTACTGAATATGATGGGCCCCATGCCTGCTGCTCCAGTCTCTGATTGGCCCCATGCCTGCTGCTCCAGTCTCTGATTGGCCCCATGCCTGCTGCTCCAGTCTCTGATCGGCCCCATGCCTGCTGCTCCAGTCTCTGATTGGCCCAATTGACAATGCTCCTGTATATGATGAGCCCCATGCCTGCTGCTCCAGTCTCTGATTGGCCCAATTGACAATGCTCCTGTATATGATGGGCCCCATGCCTGCTTCTCCAGTTTCTGATCTGCCCAATTGACAATGCTCCTGTATATGATGAGCCCCATGCCTGCTGCTCCAGTCTCTGATCTGCCCAATTGACAATGCTCCTGTATATGATGAGCCCCATGCCTGCTGCTCCAGTCTCTGATCTGCCCAATTGACAATGCTCCTATATATGTTGTGCCCCATGGATGATGCTCCAGTGTGTTTTGGGCCCAAAGAAAGCTCCATATATGATGGTCCACATTATTAATGATCCAGTGTGAAATGCTACCCATATATTCGTGAAAACATTTAACAATATTTAATAACTCTCCAAGCTGTGCAGTGGTCTACTCTGCCCTCCTCAGCGTCCCCATCTTACAGGTGTCTGCACTTGGACTGTTTATGCAGAGGGAGTACAGACGTGAGTTAATTTCCCTCTGTAACCTGAATTTAACTGTCAGGAAACGCGGAAGATGTCACATCGGTGGAGCATGGAGAGGTAAGTATTGCAAGTGCTGTGGCCCTTAGCAAGCAGGGGTGGCCGACTAGTGGGCGACGGCACTGGCACAGGTGTTATGTTTTGGTAGCTGAGGAGGAGAGGAACAACATCAGGGCAGCCGAACACCTGAGATGTTGGTAACTGATGGGTTGCAGATTCCTAAACTAACGACACAACTAGAGGTAGCCGTGGAGCGTTCCTACGTTGATCCTAGACGCCTCGTCACAGCCTGAGAGATAACTACACCTAAAGGCAGAAAGATGAAAGCTATCTGCCCAGGAGCAGATCCCCAAAGAAAATAGGAAGCCCCCAAAGATATAATGGCAGTTAGACAAGATGAAAATACAAACATAGGCAGAAAATAGACTGAGCAAACGCTGGGGCCACAAGCTGACTAAATAGGATAGGACAGGAGAGATTACTTTCTGCAACCCAGAAAACCCTACAAAAATCCAACAATTCTGATTACAAAAATACTGAGATCACATGATCTCGCCTCCCACTAAATCAGATCTCAGTGTGAACAAAAACCAAGCCGCAGCCGCTGAAAAAACAGGAAAAAGCAAATGAGCAAAGGAGGGGACCTGGCTGACCTCCACAAAAGTGCAGAAAACAATGCAAAAAGCAAGCACAAAAAGAAAAGCAAAAAATATCTTATCTGAAAGCAGGAGATGCAGGCAAGACTCCAGCAAACTTCCAAATGAACCAGGAACCACAATTGAGACAAGAACAATTGATCACCGGCAACCATCATGGGAGGGAACCTCCCTTATATCAGACCAGTCCGTGATCCCCGATTGCCACTCCTCGCTGAAAGGTTCAGTACTGTCTGTAACCACCAGAGGGAGCCTCTGCTCAGAAACCATCTCTAGCACATTCATAACAGTCCCCCCCTTGAGGAGGGGTCACCGAACCCTCACTTCTGCAACCAGGCCGATCAGGATGAGCTCAGTGATAGGCACGGATCAGTCTCCTAGCATGGATGTCCGAAGCAAACACCCAAGAATTGTCCTCCTGACCATAACCTCTCCACTTAACCAAATACTGGAGTTTCTGTCTAGAAAAACGAGAATCCAATATTTTCTCAACCACATACTCCAGATTGCCCTCAACCAAGACAGGATCAGGAGGCGCAGCCATAGGAACCACTGACTCGACAAACCTCTTCAATAAGGACTTGTGGAACACGTTATAGATCTTAAATGTCCTTGGAAGAAGCAAACGGAAGGAAACAGGATTAAAATCTCAATGACCTTATAAGGTCCAATGAACCTGGGCTTAAACTTTGGAGATGCAACCCTCATAGGGATATTTCTTGAGGACAACCAAACCAAGTCCCCCACTTTAAACCGTGGACCATCAGTCCTATGCCGGTTGGCAAACTGTTGGGCCTTCTTCTGAGAGAGAGACAACCTCTCCACTACCTGGTCCCAAATCTGCTGAATTCGCCAAACAACAGAGTCAACACCAGGACAGACAGAAGCCTCCACCTGTCCCGAAGAAAATCGAGGGTGAAACCCAAAATTGCAGAAAAATGGAGACATCAAGGTGGCAGAGCTAGCCCTATTATTAAGAGCAAACTCAGCCAAAGGCAAAAAAGAGACCCAGTCATCTTGATCAGCAGACACAAAACATCTCAAATAAGTCTCCAAGGTCTGGTTTGTTCTCTCGGTTTGTCCATTGGTCTGAGGATGAAAAGCAGAGGAGAAAGATAATTGAACACCAAGTTTAGAACAAAATGTCCTCCAAATCTGGAAACAAACTGGACTCCTCTGTCAGACACAATGTTCTCCGGAATGCCATGTAACCGAACCACATGCTGAAGGAACAAAGGCACCAATTCGGAGGAGGAAAGAAATTTAGGTAATGGCGCAAGATGTATCATCTTGGAAAACCTATCACAGATTACCCAGATAACGGTCATTCTCTGAGAAACAGGGAGGTCGGAAATAAAATCCATAGAGATATGGGTCCATGGCCTCTTGGGCACAGGTAATGGCATTAACAAACCACTAGCGCGAGAGCAAGGGTTCGAGCGAGTACAAGTCCCACAGGACTGCACAAATTCCATGACGTCACGAGACAAAGTAGGCCACCAAAAGGACCGACTCACCAAGTCTCTGGTACCAAAAATCCCGGGATGACCAGCCAACGCGGAACAATGAATCTCAGACATCACACTCTTCTTCCACTGGTCTGGGACAAACAATTTCCCAATAGGGCAACGCTCAGGTTTATCCTCCTGACACCCTTCCAAGGCCAGTCTCAAATTGGGCGAGATGGCGGAAAGAACTACACCCTCTTTCAAAATAACAGTAGGATCAGATAACTCAGGAGAGTCTGCAAAGAAACTCCTCGAGAGGGCATCCGCCTTAACATTCTTAGTGCCAGGAAGAAAAGAAACCACAAAATTTAAACGTGTGAGAAACAAGGCCCACCTGGCCTGTCTAGGATTAAGTCGCTTGGCTGATTCGAGATAAACCAGATTCTTATGGTCCGTGAGGACCACCACCTGATGTTTGGCTCCTTCCAGCCAATGTCTCCACTCTTCAAAGGCCCACTTCATGGCCAATAACTCCCGATTACCCACGTCATAATTACGTTCAGTTGGAGAAAATTTTCGAGAGAAAAAGGCACAAGGGTTACTCTTAGAGGTTTCTGGATCTCTTTGGGACAAAACAGCACCTGCCCCAATTTCAGAGGCATCAACCTCCACCTGAAACGGTAGAGAAACATCAGGCTGCCGTAGAACAGGAGCAGAAGTGAATCTCTGCTTAAGTTCCTGAAACGCAGAGACTGCCTCAGGAGGCCAATTCACCACATCAGAACCCTTTTTGGTCAAATCAGTCAATGGTTTAACAATACCGGAGAAATTACCAATAAATTTACGATAAAAATTGGCAAAACTCAAAAATCTCTGAAGAGCCTTTAATGAAGTAGGTTGGACCCAATCACAGATGGCTTGAACCTTGACCGGGTCCATTTCAATAACAGATGGAGACAAAATGAATCCCAGAAATGAGACCTTCTGTACGCCAAAAAGACACTTTGATCCCTTCACATGCAGTGCATTCTCTCTCAAAATCTGGAACACAGTCCGAACATGTTTCACATGAGAGTCCCAGTCATTGGGAAAAATCAAGATATCATCCAAATAAACAATCAGAAATTTATCCACAAAATCCCTGAAAATATCATTCATGAAGGATTGGAAGACGGAAGGAGCATTAGTGAGCCCAAAGGGCATCACTAGGTACTCAAAATGCCCCTCTGGGATATTAAACGCCGTCTTCCATTCATCCCCGTGCTTAATGCGAATAAGGTTATACGCCCCCCTGAGGTCAAGCTTGGTAAACCAAGTAGCATTTTTCACCCTGGAAAACAGGTCAGAAATCAAGGGTAACGGGTATTGATATTTCACAGTAATATTGTTCAAGAGACGATAATCAATACACGGCCTCAATGAATCATCCTTTTTGGCCACAAAGAAAAAACCAGCACCCAAGGGTGAAGAGGATGGTCTGATATGACCCTTCTCCAATGACTCCTTGATATAAGATCGCATAGCATCGTGTTCAGGTACAGACAAGTTAAAAAGGCGACCTTTAGGAAATTTACCACTAGGCACTAATTAAATAGCGCAATTGTAGCTCCTGTGAGGGGGCAAAGATGCAGATTTACTTTCACTAAATACATCCGAAAAATCAGTCAAAAAGTCAGGAACATCCTGAGACTTGGGAGAGGCAGAAAAAACAGGAGTGTCGGCATTAACACATTGGCAGCCCCAACTGGTCACAGTCACAGATTTCCAATCCAAAACAGGATTATGAGACTGTAACCAAGGGAAACCTAGTACAATAATGTCATGCAGATTATACAGCATAAGAAATTTGCAACTCTCCTGATGATCTGATTCAACCCTCATTATCACCTGAGTAGAAAACTGGGGTTTATTCTCCGCCAAAGGAGTAGAATCAATGCCCAGTAGGGGAATAGACTTCCGCAGGGGTATCGTGGGAAACCCACAACGTTTGGCAAAGTCAAAATCCATCAGGTTAGTAGCTGCTCCTGAATCAACAAAAGCCTGAGCAGAAAATGTGGACAGGGAGCAAATCAGGGTAACAGTTAACAGAAATTTAGTCTGAACACTACCCAAGACAACTGAGCGTGCAAAACGTCTTCCCCGCTTAGGTCAGACTGAAACAGCATGAGAGGCATCACCACAGTAGAAACATAACCAATTGCGCTTTCGAAACTCATGACGCTGTGCCCCAGAAGTCACTCTATCACACTGCATGGGCTCAGAAGCTGGCTCACAAGGGAATACTATCTCACGCACACCTCTGCGCTCACGCAAACGTCTGTCAATTTGAATAGCCAATGACATAGAATCATTGAGACCAGAGGGAGCAGGGAATCCCACCATAACATCCTTTACATTCTCTGACAGCCCCTTCCGAAAAAGGGCTGCCAAAGCATCATCATTCCATTTGGTCAGGACTGCCCACTTTTGGAATTTCTGACAGTACAACTCAGCGTCTTCAAGACCCTGATTTAATGCCAACAAGGTTTTTTCAGCTTGATCAGTGACATTAGGTTCATCGTACAATAATCCCAGAGCCAAAAAAATGCATCAATATCATTCAAAACAGGATCCCCAGGTGTCAGGGAAAAAGCCCAATCCTGAGGATCGCCGCGCAGGAGAGAGATGACAATTTGAACCTGCTGTGCTGCGTTACCTGAGGACTTAGGCTTTAAGGCAAAAAAACAACTTACAGTTATTTTTGAAATTCAGAAATTTAGCCCGATCCCCCAAAAACAAATCTGGCATGGGAATCCTAGGTTCCACAACCGGTAACCTAGCAAGATAGGTAGAAATACTCCGAACCTCAGTGGCAAGCTGATCCACACTGCCAGACAACTGTGAAAACTCCATTGAAAGAAAAAAAAATCCTCCACAGCACCCAGAGAAAAAGAGGGAAAAAATGCAACAGACAGAGAAAAAAAAAAATCTCTGACAACTTTTTTCTTTCCACACTATTTTTCCCTTCTGTGAGTACCATATAATTTTCAGTTAAGGCCGGTGATACTGTTATGTTTTGGTAACTGTGGAGGACAGGAACAACAGCAGGGCAGCCGAACACCTGAGATGTTGGTAACTGATGGGTTGCAGATTCCTAAACTAACGACACAACTAGAGGTAGCCGTGGAGCGTTCCTACGTTGATCCTAGACGCCTCGTCACAGCCTGAGAGATAACTACACCTAAAGGCAGAAAGATGAAAGCTATCTGCCCAGGAGCAGATCCCCAAAGAAAATAGGAAGCCCCCAAACATATAATGGCGGTTAGACAAGATGAAAATACAAACATAGGCAGAAAATAGACTGAGCAAACGCTGGGGCCACAAGCTGACTAAATAGGATAGGACAGGAAAGATTACTTTCTGCAACCCAGAAAACCCTACAAAAATCCAACAATTCTGATTACAAAAATACTGAGATCACACGATCTCGCCTCCCACTAAATCAGATCTCAGTGTGAACTAAAACCAAGCCGCAGCCGCTGAAAAAACAGGAATAAGCAAATGAGCAAATAACAGTGGCTGCAGATAAACTGTGAGGAGCTCAGGCCCCAGGAGGGGACCTGGCTGACCTCCACAAAAGTGCAGAAAACAATGCAAAAAGCAAGCACAAAAAGAAAAGCAAAAAATATCTTATCTGAACGCAGGAGATGCAGGCAAGACTCCAGCAAACTTCCAAATGAACCAGAAATCACAATTGAGACAAGAACAATTGATCACCGGCAACCATCATGGGAGGGAACCTCCCTTATATCAGATCCCCGATTGCCACTCCTCGCTGAAAGGTTCAGTACTGTCTGTAACCACCAGAGGGAGCCTCTGCTCAGAAACCATCTCTAGCACATTCATAACACCCAGAGCCCCTCATAGTACGCCGGTGCGTCTGACGGTGAGAGGACCCATCCCACCATCAGAGGCTAATGTTTGTACTATGCGGGTCTCTGTGCCAGTGCTGTTGCACACAAGTCGCCACCTCCCACCTGCTCAGTGAACCTGCACTTGCCCGTGTACGCCAGGTGGCTCATGTATTCATCTGGTGGAAAGCATGGCCCACCCAGGATCAAAGTCAGTAGGCTGTGTAAGTGTGAGCGCTTATGTTGCAATGTGCCCCAGGAGTTGGTTGACCTGGTGTGTCAGTATTCCGGGTTTTCTAGGTAACTTTGTCAATGATTTTGCCCTTTGTTAAAATGGAGTTTGCTGTTTTGTGTGCCCTACTTCCTGTTCGTTTGTTTAAAACCCGGCTCAGGTGCTGGCTTCCTTGCTGGAGTATTCTGCTTCCGTTCCCCTGCAACCCAGCTGTTTTGTTCCTCACAGATCTTTTGTGTATTTACTGGGAAAGTGCATAACCAGTTTATCTTCAGGTGTTTCTCAGCTACAGCAGCTTCTACCCATGGCTCTGGACATTCTCTGCATATGTAATCTGCACTTACCATGTTATCACTAACCTGTTGACTTTGGAATTTAACCCTTGGTTCACTCCATCTGGTAAGAACTGTTTCTGAACTGTGTTGCTGTTTAACCCTTCGTTCACTCCCTCTGGTGAGAGCTGTTGGAACTGTTACTGGAATCTTACTGACATAAGAACTTGTTGTTGGACTTCACTGAATTATGCCACAACTGAGATTAACTTGTTCCTGGACCTCCCTGTGTCTACTGCATACCTGGATCTGACTCTTCATACACCAGCAGTGTGTGAATCCGGCCACGTTACCTGTGCATCAGACTTACCTTATGGTCACATTTGTGTGAGGACTCCGTTGTAAGAACCTTACCGCCCTTGCTATAGAGGTTCAAGGACTTATATATCTGGATTCATATAACTGGACTTGTGTGTGTATATATATATATATATATATATATATATATGGACTCGTTTCATTGCATGTCACTACGGGTTGCTTGTATATTGTTTTTGGGTGTTTTGCTGTTTCACAAATACACTATTTGCCTTCAAAGAAACCCGTCTCTGATTGTTCATTGCCCCACGCTATCAGAATCCTCGAGTTCCTACAATAGTATAACAGGATACTCCAGCCTAAAAAGGGGATTTTGCTGGGGCAATGATGGAGACACGGGCAGACAAATTGTTCACCATAGTTAACTCCTTACAGCAGGAGGTGGTGGCTGCACACAATCAGATTAGAGACTTGGAGTCTCGGGTTAACCACAATGCACAGGGGTTTGGTCAGGCTCTCCAGGATCTACGTACTAGGTTAGAAGTCCTGGAGGCCTTACCTACTCAGCCTACCTCATCCATCAGTATGCCCAAATTGCCTCCATTCCGTTTTAATGGTGACCGAAGTCAATTCCGTGGGTTTGTTAATCAATGTATATTATTTTTTGATGTACATGCCTCCTATTACCGGTCTGATAGATCTAAGGTTCTATGTATTATTGTTTTGTTGACATCACGGGCACTGGCTTGGGCAAATCCTATGGTTGAAAGTCACGATACCCGTCTAAATAATTTGGATAATTTTCTGGCAGCCATGGCGCAAATGTTCGACAATCCCAACCGCCGTGCTACCGCTGAATCTGCCTTGCTTTCCTTACGCCAGGGGAAACGGTCAGTCATAGAATATGTTACTGAATTTAAAAGGTTAGTGGTGGACACCCAGTGGGATAACAATGCTTTATTACCAATCTTTAGAAAGGGTTTGTCAAATGCAATCAAGGATGAGCTAGCTCGTTCAGAGTCTCCACAGGAGTTTGAATTGTTCATACAGCACTGTGTACGTATTGATATCCGTTTAACTGAACGCAGACAAGAAAAATGGGCCGCTGTAAATCGCATTACTAATTTCTCTCTTCCATCCAGGGAAACCACAGGCAAAAACCCGCGAGAGGCTGAGGAGGTGCCTATGCAGGTGGACTCACTGCAGAGACGTGAGAGTAATGAACGCCGTGAATACCGTCTCCGTGAGCGCTTATGTTTCTATTGTGGTCAATCGGACCATTTCCTCATCAATTGTCCTAAATGTCCCAGGCGACCCAACAAGGTGTTGGCGGTAGTAGGGGATTATGATAACACAGACGCTGAGTCTGAAGTTTCGGAGACCAGTCTACATCTAGATGCAGTTTTCCCCCCAATACTGATGCCGACTTCCCCTAAAGATCAAGGGGAGAAATATTCACATTGTTCTCTTCCTATTCAGATTCAGTGGGAGGAACAGTGGATATCAAGTTCTGCCATGATAGACTCTGGAGCAGGTGGGAATTTCATGGATTCTTCTTTTGCCAAGGAACATG